>CABFPE010000007.1:3402014-3417039 GCA_900660155.1 Hofstenia miamia | reverse complement strand
CAATAGCATATATGGGAGAAAGAATATCATAATCAATTTTAATGTGATTTACGGACTCATGCTTTGGAATGTAATTTAGAGTCCACTTAGTCCAATTGCACATTTTTCTAAGTGAGATCTTTTGTTTTGCTGTTAGATTATAAAATAGAAAACTGCAATATTGGAAATGACTAAATATAAATGCATTAATCAATTGCTTGTGATACATTTTCCCTATATCTCGAACATGATATAAAATTTTTACTCCAACGGCCATCTTCCTAATCTTAGAATTTAAAAATTAATAAAATGTTAAATGCTTATCTAACTCAACTCCTAAGTATTTTACACAATTCGTTTGTTGTATAAGACTATCTTGAATTTTGAGAGTAATCTTTTCGGAAGTTCCGGCGAGATCTCTGGGATGAAATATTATAAACTGAGTTTTATCTACGTTAATTCTTAATTTATTGAGAGTGAAATAATTTATTAGGGATTCAACATACTTTTGCAAAAATTTTGCGATATAATTGCATTCTTCCTGTATTTATAAGACAAGTATCATTGGTATATTGATATACTATGGAATTTTTAGTATATAATGATAGATCATTTATATAGATCTAGATGAACATACTTAGAGAAAACATTATTTATTCTGACTCGTTGTTGACGATTCTCTAAAAGGATCATGATAATATTTGCAGCATTGATTACAAATCCCTGCTGTAACAATTATTTTTTCAAAATGTGAAAATTCATTGAGTTGAAAACCTTACTCAAATCTAGTAATGCAATCGTACACGTTTGTTTTTTTGCCAAATTTAACTTAATTCTCTTCTTAATGGACAAAATAGCATACGGTTCTAAAGAAGATTAAGAACTGGAAGGCGCCAGGCAGAGATGAGGTACATGGGTATTGGCTGAAGAAGTGGATGGTAGTAGGAAGGAAATTTCTGATACAGAAAGACCACTACTGTTTGTAGTTAGCTTAATCCCTATCACAGAAAAGTTAAAGGAGACAGGCATAGGGTATAAGATGGAGAAGAATGGTAGAGCAGTGAGTCACCTGCGGTACATGGACAACCTGAAGATATATGCTAGTTCAAGGAAGATGTTGCAGAAGCAAGTGGAGACATTGGAGAAAGCAAGCAGAGATTCTGGGTTGGAATGTGGATTAGAAAGTTTTGCGACAGTGAGAATGACCAGAGCCAAGTGCATAGATGGAGATGGTTTGAGGACGAGCAGTGGGGATAAGATTGAGGAATAGTTAGAATCCCTACTAGAGGTCACTAAGGAGCTAATGAAGAAAAGAGACTGAGAGTGAAGGAAAGAAGCTATACCAGAGTAGGATGGAATCAGAGAGACAAACAAGGTATAGGCAGAAGGCAATGCATGAAGGATGCTGGAGGAACACAGAAAAGTGTGATAGAGAAGAGAGCAACAAGTGGTTAAAGAAGGCAGGACTAAAAAGAGAAACAGAAGCACTAATAATGGCAGCACAGGAGCAAGCAATAAGAACAAACTGGGTGAAAAAGCATATAGACAGAAGAGTAGAAGTAAGTGATAAGTGTAGGTTATGTAAGAAAGAGGCGGAGACAGTACACCATCTGATAGCAGGGTTTGAGAAGGTGGCACAGAATGAGCATAAATTCAGGCATGACAAGGTGGGAAGAATGGTTCACTATAGTTTGAGAAGCCACATGGGTTAGAAGCAAGAGAGAAGTGGTATGAGCACAAGCCACAGGGCGTCATAGAGAATGATAAGGTTAAGATACTGTGGGACTTCCACATACATACAAGCAAGGTGATAGAAGCACGGAGGCCAGACATAGTAGTGGTAGACAAAGAGAAAAGATCAGGAACAGTAATAGACATAGCAGTACCAAAGGACAGGAATGTAGAAAGCAAGGAGAAAGAGAAGATAGACATGTACAGAGAGTTAGCAGAGGAAATAGAAAGGCTGTGGAAGTTAAAGAAAGTTGAAGTAGTCCCGGTAGTAGTAGGCGCACTAGGAGCAGTGAGTAAGAAGCATAAGAGATACTTGGAGAAGTTGGGAGTACCAAAGTGGGGAGGAGCAGTAGCACAGAAGGCAGCATTGTTAGGTACAGCAAGAGTCTTGAGCAAAGCTCGCAGACTCCCTGGGAACTGGTGATTTCCCCAAGCTGAGAGGAATACCAGCATGAAGCTGTGCGATGCAAGAAATAATAATAATAATAATAATAATAATAATAATAATAATAATAATAATTTTATTGTACTTTTCTTTTAGACTCGTAAATGAACTAGAAACCATAATAAAAAATTTAGACACAAATAAATCAACTGCATCCTATAATCTTCCAATCTTTATTATTAAACGCCATTTTCATATCTTTATTGAACATCTTCTATTCGCATTTAACCAATGTATTATCGATAATGAATTCCCTGATATATTTAAGAAATCAGGCATAAGCCTTATATATAAAAAAGACGATCCTCTAAAAGCTCAGTAAATTATTTGAAAAATTATTAAATAATCAAATAAATGCATATTTGATATCTGAAAATATCCTTTTGAAAAAGCAATTTGGTTTCCGTAATGGGTTTAGCACTCAAGATGCAACTTTGTCAATATCACAGCAAATAAAATCTAATTTAGTTTCTAATAAATGTAATGTTGCCTTTCTCGATTTTAGCAAAGTGTTTAACTCAATGAACTTTGATACTGAAAGACAAATTATTGCATTATAATTTTGATGACAACACTATAGATTTGATAATGAAATTCCTTATAAATCGACAGCAACGAGTTAAACTTAATGGCACAAAATCAAAATATATTACAACTAACCGTGGGGTACCTCAGGGCAGAGTTCTTGGCCCCATCCTATTCTCACTCTACATAAATGATATAACAAAACAGATAAAAACAGTAATATTTATCAATATGCGGACAATACCAGTCGCATAAGTACTAATATAAATGCCTTTAATCCTACAAAAATTCTCCAAAACGACATCGAACATTTAACAAATAATCAAATGAAAGTAAATATTGAAAAAACACTATTTATAATTTTCTCGCCTAAAACATTTAAAAATCTCACAAAAAACATTGGACTAAATATAATTCAAGTACCAATAAAACAATTGAACTAAATATAAATCAAGTACCAATAAAACAAAGTGAATCAATAAATTATTTAGGTGTTGAGATTGACAATGATTTAAATTTCGAACAATTTTTAATGACTAAAAGTAAAAAAATGGCTTCTGGAGTTAGGTATCTTTACCATCTGCGAAACGTCTCAAATATATATCACAAACAATTAATAAATTCTTTTTGTTTATCTCATTTTCAATATTGCTCATTTCTCTTTACAAACATAAATTCAAAATATCGCATACTTCTGTCTGAAACTTTCAATTGGTCTCTTAAAACACTTAACTTTGCCCAAAAACATGATAGTTCTTCCACCTATCGAATTCAATATAAAATATTAGTTCCTTATTACAGAATTCAAATGCATATGGTATCAATATTATTTAAGTGTAAATCTGGTACACCTTCTCTTTAATTTTTAAAACAATATATTAAGTTAAATGAACGTTCTCAAAAATTTGTATGCTTAGATAAACATTCAAATAGTTTTCACTGCATAGCAACTAAAATTTGGAATAACTTAGACCATGAAACTAAAATGGAAATTAACTACAAAAAATTTAGAAAAAAAGTGCGAACATTCCTCTTTCACAGACAATGCATACTTAATGACAATAATACACTACACTCCTTCGAAAATTTCGTATGATCCTAGATAATGTACACACGCACACACACACAAATCCCCAACAAACACACACCACACAATTATATATGTATATGTTACTATTATTTTGTAAATAGCTTTTAGTTTATAGTCTTGTACCAAAGATTTTTTGCAATAAATTGCTTTTGACTCTTATTATTATTATTGTATTATCTAATAATGCAATATACATTATGAGACGGTAATACACTGCATGCATTCTAAACATACATCCAACATTGAGCACCTACACAAACATTCACACAAACTTTGATAATATTATTATATATTGTACATATTAATTTGTAGTAATTTATTTGATTATATTTTATTTTTCTTTTGTCATGTGTTAGCTTGTAGAATTTTGTATACATTTAGCAATAAATTTGCTTTGACTCTTGTAATTAGAGTTAAGGCAATATATTTGCTAACAGATAAAATTAAACTCCAAACTAAATATGAAATATATAATAAAAATAAATTTGTGTGTGTGGCTATGTATACTGTGAGCTAAGGGTAAAAATTCAGTAAATGTGTCAAGCATGTTTGTGTCTCCAATCGTGTTTGGTCATGTAAAAGTGCATTTTTTAATTTTTTTCTATTCTATACTCATTGTCTAAACAGTTCCTATTACTAGAGGCTGCTTGATGAAGTCAAGGATTGTTGATTTACTTATAAGTAATTATCAAGAAAATATAGTGATTCTTGACCATATTTATGCTAAATAAAATTAAAGTTGCATGGCTTTGTACTTGATATGGTGGATGCTATATTATACTTTTGTATGTATTCATGAAAATGATCATGCATTAGAGTTAATAAATAAAAATTAACAATAGTGTAACAGCAACAACAAAATGCGACTTTCCTATCTTTGGGTAATCGCCATCTTGGTAGCAGCATTGGGATTGAAATTGTTTGTGGCAGAGTGCATTTTAGTATATTTGTCTCTATGTTTTCTTCAATATTGTTGTAGTCGCCAGTTGTTATGGGTGCTGTCGCCATTTTCAATGGTTGCTGGGTAATTCATTTTTGCCTCTGGTATTTTCTCCCAGAATTTCTGAGTGCGTCCCCATCTTCTTAGGTTGGCTAGTGTGTTTCCTGAGATTTTGATTTTTGAAGTTACACATTCCACATTAATTGCTAGTTGGTTATAGGGTTTTAGTAGTTTGTTGATTTCTGTTTTGGTGAATGCTTCAGTGAACATGATTTTCATTGTTGCTACCATGTGGTTTTCTTTTGTTGTTTGGTAGTTTCAATTTCTTATTTCAGTTTCATGTTCTTTAGTGATTTTTATTTCTACTAAGTATCATTCATCCTCTGTGTTTCCCCATTTCTCCATGTCTACTACATCTATTCTTTCTTGTGTTTTGGGTGACAGTATTATGTTTGTTGATGTTAGCAACACGTCTTCTAGCATCATCTCAGTTTGGGTTTTTGTCATCATTTTGAGTACTTCTACTGGTTTGCTGATTCTGGCTTTGGACATTTCTTCTACTTTCTTTATGATTTTGATGAATGAGCATTTTGGTGTTTGGCTTTGAATTTTTCTGTTTTGCATGCTGTTATTTCTTCTATGTTTTTTGTTTTTATTGTTTGTATTATTTCTGTTGTGTTGGTCATTTTTCTTTTGATTAATTTGCGGAGGTTAGCCATGGTTTTTCTTCCATCTGTAGGAGTTTTTTTTCTGAGGCAGCTCCCCAGATATATTTCCTAGTTGGTTCCTCAAATAGTGATATTTCATTGGGGCAGATGCCAGTTTTGTTTGCTATCATTACCATTGTTATTTTGCACATTCGGTTTTGTTTTGTGATGATCCTTACTATGTTTTTCTTGATTGTTTTCATGGGTTTTTCTTGTTTGTTGGGGATGCTAGTTTTTCTGTAAGCTCTTTTAGTAACCAGTTTTTTGTCATTGTGTTGATCAGTGAGAAGGTGATTTCGTAGTATTTTTTTTGTTAACTGCATTTGTAATCTTCTTGATATTGTTAATTTAAGATTCTTGTCTTCTTTTAGATAGGTTGCTAGTAGCCATATTGTTGTTCTGAATCATACCTCTGGTGCATTGAGCTCCTCAAACATGCATTGCTCAAAATCTTTTCTTGTGTTGAGTTCATTGGCTTTATTTATTTTGAGGAGTGTTGCTTTGACAGATTTGTGATATTTCCATGCTGGTGCTTCAATGTGTATTGGCAGCCATTGCTCTTCTGTTGGTTTTGTTATTTTCATTTCTTTCCATGTTTCCTGTATTTGTTTTAGATGCTCTTGTCTTTGGTTGAGACTACACTTTATGTGTAGGTGTGTGATTCTTTCTAGGTTCAATGTATCTAATGTCATTTGTATTGTTTTGGCCTGTTGATACAGTTGGATGGCGATCCATGGTTCCACCATTAGTCTGTAAATTTCTGCCCAGTATTCAAGTTGTAAATCGAATTTTATTAGTTGTGATACTGTGGTTTTGTCCAGTTCACATTTTATACTTGCATACACATGTTTCTGGTATTTCTTCTTCTGTAATGATGGTTATGATAACTATTTGTGTTCCCGTTTCCACTATGTGTAGTGTTTGTTGTAGTTGTTTTTCTAACTTTGATGTGTATTCTTTGTCTTTTATCATGTATATGATTGTTAGGTTGTCCTTGTCGATATTTATCTGTTTGATATCTGCTATTTTGGTGTGTTTTTCATGATGTTTTGAGTTTCTGTTAGTGTGAGGTTTTCATTGAATACTGTGTGTACCATACTCTTAAAGTTTGAGCGTTTCTTTCATTCTTTCTGGGTAGCTGATGATTGTGTTTACTATGGGCCAGTGTTCTTTATTGAACACTAGAGGTAGGTTCATTTCGTCCATTTTAGTTTGTTGCCATATGTGCATATGACATTCTGGTGATAGTTTTTCATATGCATTGCATTTCATTTTTTTTTGCTATGAAGTATGGGTGTAGTTTTTAGCTGTTGATTGTTGACATCCATTTGCTTCTTTCCATTGATCATATTGTTTGCTCTGATGTTGAGTAGGTGCGTTCTGATGTTGAGTGAGTTCTCTCTGAGGGGCATGTAGCATTTCCTGAGTGAGTTTTAGAGGTCTTCTGGTACTGGTGCTTGGTTTGCATTCACTCATGTCACTCATCTTTGGGGGTTTGATTCACATTGCATTTCTCTTCTCTTTGGTCATTGATCACTAATTCTGCTGTTTGAGATTCCTAAGCTGAGTTATTAGATCTAGGTCCCATGTTTCAGGGTTATAATTAATGTTTTGTTTTGCTGCCCTCTGATGCATAGTTATTGATTGTATGTTTTCTTCACTAATGTCCTGTTGGAATTCTTCTTTGAATTCCTACTCTGGTAGGCTGTCTAGTTCATTCATATTATATATGATTTCATTTTGATTTTGTAGTAGTTTGAATTCCGCCTTGTTGTTTAGGGTTGCTCCCTCAATATCTGTTATTGCTCTTTTGAGGTTTTGAAAGTGTAGGGTCTTGTCATTGTTTAAAAGGTATTCATTATTGTTTAGTACCTTTTTGATTATGTATGGACCTGACCATACTGTTTTTAGTTTTCTTACCTGATTAGTGTCAGCAACTTTTATAGGTGTAAATGCATATACTTTGTCTCCTACTTTGTGTATGTTCCCATAAATTTTTTTATTATAATTTCTTTGTTGTTTCATTGCAGATTTCTTGATTTTGTGGCACATCATTTTGTGAATGGCTGTTATTTTGTCTTTTAGTTGTTTTATGAATTGGTTGATCATTTTGTCAGAGTATCCAGTGAATTGCATGGATAGCATTGCTGCTGCTTCCCTTCTGTACATTGCATTGAAGGGGTAATTTGTGTGGTTGAATGTATGGAAGTGTTGTAGAAGTATTCCGTCATTTGTATTACTTCCCTCCATTTGTTCCCACCTATTCTTGATGTTGCTACTCTGATTAATTTTATTAGTGTTCTATTTAGTCTTTCAGCTGCACCATTTGCTTGGGGTGGTAAGCTGTGGAGCATTTGCTGTTGATTTGAAGTAGTTTTGTTAGTTCTTGGAATAGTGCACTTTTGAATTGTGGGCCTTTGTCCATGAGCCCATGGAGCCTATTTTTAGGATCCACTCTTTTAGAATTATGTTTGTGGTTTCTTCTGTGGTTGTGTTTTTCATCAGTACTATTCTCTTGTATCACGTGAAGTTGTCTATCATGATGAGTACGTATTGGTATCCTTCATCATCTTTTGATAGAATTTCAATGTCTATGTGTACTATTTCGTTTTGGTTGTGTTGAAATTATTTTTTCAAGTGGTGCCCTCTGTGTTGGGAAGTGTTGGTTGTTGTTTAGGAGACATGTGGTGCACTTGTTTATAATATCTTCAGTTATTTTTCTTATTGTGATTGTGATATACTGGGAATTGAATGTCATTTCTGTTTGTATTCTTCCCAAATGTCCTCTTTTGGGAAGTCTTCTTACTATGTCTCTTTTGTAGTACTCTGGTATTGCTATTCTGTTAGCTTTTCTGGTTAATAATAGGAGGTCATTTTCATTTAATTTCCAGTTGCATCTTCCATAGTAGTTCTTTGCTGTTTTGGATAGTTTAATTTTGCTGTTTTTTATTTTTGCTCTTATTTCTTTTAATATGATGTCTTCATTTTGTTTTTCTATAATTTTGTTTTCTGTGATCTCTTCTTTTAGCATGATACAATTGAGGATTTGCCCCTGAGAATTTTTTTAGCCATGCAAGTCCACTGTTGTTGGGTCTTACTCTAAATTCTTTTCCTATTAGGAAGTGTCTGAACTTTTTTATGCTTTCAATAAGTGCCAGCATTTCTAGCTTTGTGCAACCATAGTTTTCTTTGCTGGGTTTGAGTTTTTGGCTGAAGAATTGTATTGGTAGTTCTTTTGCATTTTTTATTTGTCCAAGTATTGCTCCTATGGCCACCTTGCTGGCATCACAGTCTAAGATAAATTCTTTGGAGTAGTCTGGTGTGTTTAATAATGGCAATTTAGAGAGTTTGTTTTTTATGTTGTCTAATTCTTCCTGTTGCTCCCAAACCATTTGAAGGAGACTGACTTTTTCATTAGGTTTGTCATTTTTGCTGTTTTTTCCACTATGTTAGGTATAAATGTGCCGTAGTAGTTGAAAAACCCCATGATTCTTTGTAGGTCTTTCTTGTTGTTTGGTTTTTTGATTTTCTTTATCATTTCTTGTGCATTGTTCTTCATGCTTATTTCACCTTTTGAGATTATTCTTCCTAGGAATATTACCTTTTCTTTTAAGATATCACATTTGTTTCCGTTTTTTCTAAGTCTGCCTTCTTTGAGTATTTTTAATGTTCTGTCTAGCTTGTTTAGATGTTCCTCTACTGTGTTGCTGGTTATTATGATATTGTCAATGTAGGCATTTATTCCTTCTTTGATGCGATGTTGTTTGTTTTTAAGGACTTTCATTATGTATCATTGGAATATGGCTGGGGCATTGCATAGCCCAAATGCCTTGTAGATCCATTTGTAAAGTCTGTAGAGCATTATGAATTCTGTTTTTTCTATATCTTTTGGTTCCATTTGTACCTGTCAGTACACTTTGCAGATATCTATTACAGTGAAATACTTGTGTTTGCTCACTTCATAGAGCATGTCTTCAATCCTCAGTAGTGGGAATTAGTCCTTTTTTGTGATTTCATTGAGTTTTCAGAAGTCTATGCACAGTCTGTGCTTTGTTCCATGTTTTATGAACACTGTTGGAGCTTGGATGAATGATTTTTTTGTCTATGATTTTGCTTAAGATTTTGTTGTATTCATCTTTCAAATGTTCTGGTACTCTTCATGCTGGCAGTTTTATTGGTTTGTCTGTTGTGACAATTTTTGTGGGTTTCTCTGATTGCCTGTCCTATGCTGATCTTGCCATAGTTAAATATTTCACTGTGTTTTTCTAGTATTTGTTGCAGTTTTTCTCTCTTGTCTTTTTCTAGGTGTTTTTAGTTTTCTTTTTTTATTTCAGGAATTTGTTTTACCTCTTCAGCATTCATCCCCATGCCCTTTAGTCAGCTGTGAGGATTACTTGCTCCAATGGTGTTCATCCACGTGCCCTTTAGCCAGTGGTGTGGATTACTTTGCTTGTTCATCTGCACGCCCTTTAGTTGTAATTGCAGATTACTTACTCCATTGTTGTTTTCTAAGTGTTTCCAAATACTTCTGATGCTTGATGTGATGTATTGTCCATAGAATTTAACTTTCAATCAATTCATGCTTACATTTCTGTTTCTTGCATTTAGTATTGGGATTTTTCCCTCTCCATCTTTTATTGAGCATATGCTTGAGGGCATTGAGATTTGTTTCATGTTGATTCCAGTTTGTTTGTATACCATGACTTCTGCTGTGATTTTCTCTTCTGTTTTAATCATGCACACCTTCCAATGGTACAGCTGTAGTTTTATATCTTGCATGAGTTTGAATAGTATTTTTTGGTTTTCTTCTTCTTCTTGTATCTCGATTTTTTCTTCTTCTACTTTCATTGTTTTGTTGTGGGTGTTTATGACTATTAAGTTTTGCTCAAATGTGTTGCTGGATTTTTTTATGTTGTTTTGTTTAAATCCAAGTTTGGTTGTGCACTTGTCCATTATTATTGATTTGACCACACCTGTATCAATAGTTGCTTTCACCATCATGCTGTTTATCACAACTGTAATTGTGTTTTTGTTCCTGATATCTGTTAGTATCAATAGTGGTGCTTGGTTTTTTTGAGGCAGCATACCTAATAGTTTTCTGACTCTTCTGTCATTTCTTGGTCTTTGATTTCTGAAATTATCTTGTCTTCAAATTCAAACAAATCTTTGTCATCATAATAGGCATTGCCATCCTCTATTATATTGATCTGTTTTTTGCACTTGTCTTTCCTATGGCCTTTTAGGCCTCAGTTAAAACACTGGATGTTTTTTCTTTTAGTTTTTTGATTTATCCGTCATTTTTTCTGATTTTTATCACTTTTTCTCCTTTTCTGGTTTCACTGGGCTTATTTAGTTTTGGCGAGGTTAATTCTTTTGGCTTCCTATTTGTTGTAGTGGACGTTTGTGTTTTCCATGTGGCCTTCTCATAGATTCTAGAATTGTGTTCTAGCATGACCTGGACGTCAATCTCTTGCCTTATCATTTTCTCTAGGCTGTCAACCATGTCGCATTTTATTTTGAATTGTTGTTTGATTTTTTCTGGGAGTCCTTTTGTAATGTGTGAGAAGAGGTCGTATTTTGAGTAGTTTCCTCCTTTCAAGCTAAGTGTGAGGAGTTGCTGGACTTGTGGAATATAGTTATGAATATTGTTGAATTTTTTCAGTTTCATTGCATTTAAGATGAGTCTGTATTGATTTTTGAAGCTCTCATTTCTGTAGTATTTGATGAAATCTCTGGTGAGCATTTTATAGTTCTTTTTTGTTTTGGCATTGATTATCAGGTAGTGCTGTTACCCTGCTCCAGACAGGTAGAGTGGCAGTCTTGCTGCTGTGGCTTCTTGGCTTACTTTCTGCTCCCTCATGGTAAGCTTGAACAACTTTAACCACTCTTCAAAGTTTTGGGAGTAGCTGCTGATTTTTCCAGTAAGTGTTTTTATTCGCGCCTTGCATAGCATTGTCTCTTCCATGTTGACTTTGGGGAGTATCGAGTTTTTGAAGACAGGTTTTTTCAGTGCATCTAGTTTAACTTGTTTTCTCACCCGTTTGGTTACTTCTTTGGTGAGTTCTTGAATGATTTGTTCTTTTTTATCCTCTTTGCTGAGGTTTGTCTTCTCCAGTTTTTCTGACTGTGGGGTTTTGCTTGTGCTCAGGTGCCTTTTTGGGGCGCAGTTAGCAGGGCTTCAGGGTCTTCCATAATTATGAGCTGATGGGACTTTATTGGTTTTGTTGCTGATTTGTTTTCACTGCTTTCCTGCATTAGCTTGTTTAGCCTTATTTTGTCCTTTAAATGTTTGATTTTAAATTGTTGCATTTCTCTCTCTTGCTGCAACTTGCAATTCTCTTTTTCCAAATCAGAATACATTGTTTTCTCTCTGTGTGAGGGTATCAAATTGTATTTGGAACAGGCTGCTCATCTAATCTTTTGCTCATGTCAAATTTGAGCTCTAGTTTCATTTGCCTCCTTTCTGCCTCTATTTCTTCGAATTTGTCATTGAGGAGTTTGATTTCTTTCCTGAGCCCTGTCTCCATATTTTTGTTACTGTGGAGGGTGTTCGGGATCTTGAGTGAATTGAGTTGTTGATCCATTTCGATTTTTGCATTTCCACATCTGTGGTAGGAGTAATTGAGGTTGATTCTCTTTGTGGCTCACTTGCTTCTGGGGTTTCGGGAGTTTCTGGTGAGATGTCTCACATTGTGGGAGCTCACTTCTGCTTCTTTTTATTTGTTTTGGTAATTTTTGTGGTGAAGTGCCATGATCGTGCTGCTGTGAGGGTTCGCATTCTAGATTGCTCATTAAGGTTCTGAATACATGAATTTTCTCGTCTTTAGATATTAACAAAAATTTTCTGCATAGGTTAGTTGGTTATCTTTAGAAATTAGTCTTTGCATGTGAAATGTTTATCAAATCACTAAGCTATGAATCAGAAAGAACTAAGTAAGTAATATGAAACAACATGTTCAGTAAAATCCATTGTAAACAAGTAAGCACTATTGGTAACAGTATCCAGCATTAAGAAGATAGGATAAAAGAACTTTCCAACATCTACAGTTCCAGTGCAACTGCAGTACATCTCCAAGCATTGCTTCTGTAGACCGCAAAGTAATTATACCAATCTCCAAGTTTAGAATAAAGAGAACAAAAAGAAATGTTGAACTAAGCATGAGTGGAAGAAATCCATCTTAACCACTATTCACTAGGATCTTGCGTCCTGTCATGGTTGCCATGTAGCATCATCACCCAGGCAAAGGATGTGCATAATAACGTAGTATAGTTTAGATACAAACAAATACAGATTCCAACTCGTGGGGTAATGTGCATGTTCACTCCTCCTTTTCTTTCACTGTTGTATAACTATAGAATTAACTTAATTAATACTCCAAGCTAGCATAACAACCACTACTATTTAGGTAGCATCTTTGAGAGTAGTAACAAGAAAGAGTGCAGTGGGCGCACTTGCCTGAAGCTGCATCACAAAGACAGTTTGCAGTCCAACCATTCATTCTGTTCCATCCATCTGCATCCAGCATTCCATCCACTGTGACTCAGCTCAAGCTCATTGAAAGAGTTTTGTTATGTGTGCCTTACTTACAGTGTAATCAATACCAGTCACTAACCAACTTAATTCTCATTCTCAATGTATACTGATTCAGTGTGTTAACAATATAATGTATCACAACCACACACTAGCTGCTATTGCACTAATTAAAAGCAATTAATATAAAATTAGAGCAGCTTCCTACATTTACTTAAAATATAATTATGGCAATAACTGAGCCGTAAAAATGACAAGGCTGTAGCTGCAGGCAGACTAAAAAGATAACTACAAACTACGGCAGATAAGTACATATAGCTAAAATATAACTAACACAGTCTCTTTTCAGTCTCTTATAGGTCAAATAATTTGGATCTATACTAGGGTTAGTTATCAACACGCCTATGGTGGCATTCTACCTTTTGTGCATTTATTACTACATGCAATGTCATCAAGTGGTAGCCAGCTAAGCATGAAAGTAAAAACATTCCTATTCCTAACCATAACCTCACACACAGCCCTCAACTGATGCAAACAATGAATCCTTAGCTGCGCATTTAATTATAATAAACAAAACCACAAAGCAAAAGAATAAACCACTAAAGGATAAATTTCCATCATTTTAACAGCAATTTGTTTTTATTTATATATAATTTTAATAAACATGTTTACCAGATAAACAAGTACCAGTCGCAGATTGATTTTCTTATGTCCACGTAGGTTATTTCTGCGTGGTCTACGTGGCTAGCTAAAGTTAATGCGGAGCGTAATGTCAACTTGCATTTTGTCAAATTCATTACGACTGATATTTGCTTTTACAATTTGGCAATATCATTAAATGCTAATTATAATAAATTGACTTGAGTTTCTAATTAGAGTTTTACGTAATCTTTTCTTTTTTCTTTGTTGCGAATCAATCGATTTAGTAGGATTATGCAACACTATGATCAAAGTTTTGATACATTGACATTTCACGATTGATCAAAATTACAAAGAACTTCATAAATTAATCATAAAGATCAAAGATGTATTAACCCAATATGCAAAATATGTGCCTAGCACGTGCAATCAAAGTCTTTATGAAAATTAAAAAAACGTGCTAAGCACGTGTTTAAGTGCAAGGCATTTATTCAAAAATGTGCTGCCAATGTGATAAGTCCAGGGCAATGTAGGTGCTAAGCACGTCATCTAGCCACATTTTTAGCACAACATATGCACCTTACTAGCACTTCATTCTTTTTTACTATTATATTGCCTAGACATTTTGCTATATATATATATATATATATATATATATACGAGGATAAGTAAACTATTATCCGCAATGCAGCTTTAAAATTTATTTTAATACAAATAGAAAAGTTAAATGGAAATTATTTTTCAACATAGTCCACTTGTTTTTCAATGCACTTGGTCCATCGTTGCATAAAAGAAGGTTTTTGGTTGAGCTGCAAGCCAGGAATGCACCGCTCCTTTTACTGTTTCATCCGAGGTAAATCTACGGCCTCTTAATGCCTGTTTGAGCGGATCAAACAATTATTAAACCCAAATCTTTTGTTGATGATTTCGTAGGCAGAACCATGACTTATTTGCAGACAGTAAGCCACATTAGCCATCTGTCTGGCAGAATCATTTCACGAACACATTCAATGTTCTCCTCATTTGTGACGGTAACTGGTGGTTCGGCTCCTTCGTCATGCCCCCATTTCGAATTTTTCAATCCATTCATAAGCACTTCAGACAACACACTGTTCCTGTAATGTACAGAAAGTCTTCGATGAATTTCAGCCCCTGGTACACCTTCTGACCACAAAAAACAAATCACTGAATGTTGCTGCTCTTCTTTGGTGCAAACAGAAAGTGGAGCAGCCATGGTTAACGGCAAGACATGCAGCCACAATAGAACTTACCTAGTAGCGTCTAACCTGTGCATGTGCAGGCATAACAACAACAAAACCACGCATTGCACAATCTATGCTTCATGACACTCCTACCAACATAACAAGAAATATAACTGCATTGCGGATAATAGTTGACTTACCCTCGTATATATATATATATATATATATATATATAT
>CABFPE010000007.1:3359675-3377000 GCA_900660155.1 Hofstenia miamia | reverse complement strand
AGATGTTTTGCCTGCTAATCTTACCCTGCCAGCCATAATGACATTTAGAGCGAATCATACAATAATTTGTGATGAGCAAAATCACACATCTGTTAAGGAAATCTATGCGGTAAATTATGAAACGTTTACTAAAATAAGACCAAACAAATCAAATGAGCATCAACTGTTCTTTAACACATCTGAATGTGATTTATTGATTTTTGTAAACTGGTTTTCAAATTTGGATAAAGTTTGTTATTCAGAAACAAATAAGAATATTTTTTTTCTGAGTAACGTCCTAACAGCTTCGGAAAATATCATTTTAATCACAAATGAGAGTATCGTGTCAAAAAGGCCAGTATGCAAATTTAAAGCTCATGTTTTTAAGGATGATTTTTTTTGCTTTGATGAGAATGCAATCATACATATTTCACTAGTGAATTTCATTGTAAAAATATTTAAAAAGTTTCTTCCTTTTCCAATGAACAATTCAGTCATAGATCTGGACTTCTATCCAACAAATGAAAACTGTTCAACTCAAAAAGTCTTAGGCATTATAGGTCAAACGAACGTCACCATTTTGGGTTTTTCAAGCAACGAATTTTTAAGGTTGAATTCATTTTCAGAGAATTCTTCCATTGTTATGCTAAGAGTTATTCTAAAAGATACATGCTCTGGTGCCTTAAAGAAGTTTTCATTGATTGTAGACGTTCTGGATGACAGTGGGTTTGAAGGAAATGTTCTTGCTAATTGTGGAACTATGTCTATGAATTATTATTTAAATTTGAGCATCTACTGCAAATCTTTCACAGTTTGTGTTCCATTCAAAAGATTTGAAGGTTTTTATGTTTATTATATATTAACACAGATTAATTCTCATCTTCTGTCATACTTCAAAATCCCTTTCTTTTTACATGAAGATTTTGATGGAGATGATATTGGTGATGAATTCAATGTAGTAAAAAATGTCCACAACAAATTTGTAATCCACAATGTTTTCAGTACTTTATTTGTTAGAAATTATAGAGATAACTTGGAGTATTTTTGGTGTGATTACATTGATACCAAAGTCTCTGTGATTGATGTAAATTCAGATGGATTTGGTGACGTCGTCTGCACATTAGCTAATAAAACTGTTATTGCATACAATTTAGCGAACCCCTAAAGGTACCAAAGTGAATGCATTATTTTTCCTGTTGCATGTACCTCTTTGGATATTCTTAGACTTTGAACTTCTGTGTGAGATTGCTTGCCGGCACTGCTTTTCATTTATCTATAATATGTATGACAGTCAATGTCAGTTAAAGATGTATTTTTTCAAAGACTGCTGATATTATATTCTATTAAGCAAGTTTTCTTTGGTAAAATTACATACATTGCGTTTCAATGTGGACACTTTGGTTTGTTTGCATTTAAGGCTAGAAAACAATTATCTCTCATGAATGCATGACTGATACTTCTGAGGGTAAGGAAAAAACAAATACTTGAAGTCACACTTATTAGTGAAATTATTGCATATGCAATACTGTAAATAAGATACTTATCAATACATACGTATACTAACAAGAACCAAATCATATTAACTCATGTACATTCTTACATAAAATATTTTAAAAAATACTTATACAGTACAAATTAGGAACAGCTTAATAGATATAAAAGTGTAGCAAGTTTTGTTTATAAGATTAATATAATAGTTAGAATGCTTAGAAAATTATGTCTGTCAATTTACAGAAAAAAATTTTGCATTTCAATTGCAGTATTGTAAAATTGTCCAAAATTTACATGTGCTGGATGTAAATAGTTTATAATTTTGACTGATTCTATTGGACGCCATCTAGAGACGAAATATTTTTGACAAAGTTAAATTGAACAAATTAATTTTTTGACACAGTTTTTATTTTTGATTGCTAGGATTTGGGGAAAGTGATATAATTGATGACAAGAAATGTTTTTGACAATATTAAATCGAGCATAATAATTTTGTGATGAAGTTTTCATTTATGTTTTTCAGGATTTACTCAAACTGATATAATTGATGATAAGAAACATTTAACAGAGTTTATATTTTTTAGGCAAACTGACATATTTACTTCTGTTAATGTACATGTTCATTGTAAATAATGTGTTATTTGTATTAGGACATGTTTCTAAGCATGTTAATATTAATCAATACAAATATGCTTGAGGAAAAAATCTGAGGCTTCAGAATCAAAATGTGTTTTCAAATGAAAATGGGGTCTATGCATATATTTGACAATTAAATGCTTGCACAGTGTTACCTATTTTACTGCAGTTTTATATAACAATTATGACTATGAGGCTTACCAAATTTTACATATANTTTAACCTTGGTAAAATAAACCGGCTTCTGCGAGTGATGAAGCGGTCATAGGAACAGTTGGTGGATAGGTAGTAAACGTCTTCAATCTATCAGGCAAAGACATCATTTGAGGATGCTTAACTTGCGGTTGAAAATTATACTCATCAATTACAGTTGGAAACCTTTTCTGCTCTTCAGAATAAATCTCAGAATTCTGAATTTTGGTAAAAGGAATATTACCAACAGCTTTACCATTAACAAATGGACAATCAGGATTTAGTTGCTGATGAATCGCATGTGGATTATCATTTGGCTTTAAAGAAGGTATATTAACGCTACAAGCAAAGCAACGAATAACTTCACTTTTAATCATAATTGCATAAAATCCAGCCTTCGCTAACTCTGATGCTCTATTGTTAAATTTTTTGCTTTTGGATAGAGTCACAAATCGTTTCCTTTCATCTTTATACGGATTAGAAATGGAAACTTCTTCATGCATTGGTTCACCTTCATTAACATTATCAATGAAATCCGCAACTGCGCTCGCACCATCAGTCTAAATAATAAATTATAAGTCGGAAAACATTTGTTATACACAGCTACTTCGATAAATCAATGTTAGGCATGACAAGTGCACTGCTGATAGTGTTATTAGCAATTTGCGCTGGTTTCACCAGTAAATTACCAATAGCATCAAATACATGTAGCAATTTAAAAAATTGTTTACATAATGGATTTTTGGACATTTACTGTAAAATTCTTAAGATATCAATTTTTGAAAATATTTTTGTAGTAATTGATAACCAGAATAGAGCTGGGCGCCAGCCGGTTGAGCCGTCGCCGCCGGCATATTTTAAGACAAACTATATCAAGACCGCATTTAACGTCTTCGATGTGGTAGTAACGTTTAACATTGATTAGGTTATGTCTTATTAATAAGATTGCCTGTAACTACATGATGAACCTTTGTGCAGATAGTTTCTCAATGCTGCTTGCATCATACACGGTTTTACAGGGTTATAGGCCTTATAGGGATTCTATATTGAATACTATCAGGTTTGGTGTGCAATCAAAAAATCAAATGCACAAACTGCATTATGCATGCAAAACCTTGTGCAGGATTGCACAACTGCAATATATATATATATATATATATATATTGCACAATCGGGACCTCTACGCAACAGCAATTCACATCGTCGCCACTGGGATACATTGCTTCCACTATTCATGTTAATTCCTGCTATGTTCCCGCGCTACATCTACCCATTGCTTGTGCCACTTAGTTGTTTACATTTTAGTTCTGCCTCAGCAGGTTATTACATTGTTTAAATCAGTTTGTATATATAGGGCCTCAGTGTGTGCAAACGTTTAATAAAACTATTATGGTTTGATAGCTCATTCTCTTACTCATATATGCTTATTACTGAGATGCTCATGAGCAGCTAAACTTTCTAGAAGCTGAGGGAGAGTAGGCCAAGTTTGTATTTGGGCATGGAGGATTGTTCTGGCCCATCTACGAAGGAGGCTTAAGCCCATTCAGTTTTGGGTGTAGCTGATCCAGACATTCACGTATTCTAGATGGAAGTTTTGATGTTTCACTTCAGCACTAATTGCCATGTATTCTTATGTTTTACTGGAGTTCATATTCACAGTAGTCTATCTATGCTATTACTAGTGCTTACTACTTTAAACTGTCTATGCCTAAGCAGTCACATGAGATCTATTATATCTAGACTAGATACTACGCTATCACTATGTTTTTGCCTAAATTATCAGCTCGCTATGTTGATGCTAGATGGTAACCCCCATACGTCAAAGAACACTCTCTTTTGGTTCTCTAAACATTGACTCCTTATCAAAATCGTAAGTTTTACTATATTTGCCAAGCTCTGCCACCTGTCATACCGAACTGTATTAACTATTACTCTACTGCTGGATAAATTCTTAAGCCTTCTCATACTAATCTGGACACCTATCACCTGTTACAACTGCTATATCTCCCTCTCTCCCAGCTTACTCATAAATATGGTTAATTATACACTCTCAAGCTTGAAAACTCTTAACAAATCCGAACTCATGGATATCATAATGGATCAAAATGATCATAGTTCTAATTTGGAAGAAAAAATGGAATACCTAGAAAAACTCTTATCTCAAATTGAGTTGCCCCAATTAGAACTCAGCTACATCACAAAACGACAATTCTTAAATTTAGAGTCGTCTATTTGAGAAAATCTAAATGTCTTCTGAACAAACATATTAGAAATGGTAAAAATGCTGATGCAACCACAACAAATGTCAGGCTCATACTCTCACCCACAGCCGCAGCTGCTGTTGCCACTGTCAAGCCCGCCTTGTAACAGACCACCATCACCACCACCAGCTCCCACACCTCTGGCAACTGCAGATGCAAGTCTCAACATGAGATCTAGAAAAAGAATATCAATGCTACCAGATCAACCAATGAAAACAGATATAAAAATACAAAAAATGCCCAAACCTTTACAGGAAAATTCAACATAAAAGGACAAGCCTTCCATGACTGGATAGTGCTCTTTAAAATCTATCTAGTGCAACAGCACAGAACAAAACAAAATGGAGCCACCCAAGTGCCTCTCTTTCTCAAGAATCAAGCACTACATGTTTACCTCAATCTCAATGCCACAACAAAAGCCAACTATGACAAACTAGTCACAGCAATGAGTGATCACTTTGACAACAAATGTACAAGGAAGCAGTATCAGATGCAACTATATACATGTTGCCCAGAAAAAGACAATGATGTTATTAGCTATATTTATAAAGTCGATCATCTGCTATGTCTATCTCAAGAAGAAGACAGGTACTACCCTCAAGATATATATTCTTATATACTTGTGGGGTTACCACAGACCATGAAAACACGATTTGAAAATAAATGTGACATCAAAGACGACATTGACACCCTCATAAAGAAGGCAGTCAATATACAACTCACTCTAGAAAACAATGAAAGAATTAATTGGCAAAGAGGATACCAACCAACAACCTTGTTCCAACCCTGCTGCACACCCACAAAGAAAGACAAATTACAAAAAGAAATCGAGGAGAAACCAGAAGACTTTCCCTTAGTTAAATGCAAACAATGTGGCAGAAAAGGTCACCTGAAACCAGAATGCAAAAAAAATCATATATCTCATCAATGAAGATGGCCATTACACATCTGAAGACCTGGAACAACACGAACAGTCCGACACCACTGAAGAAGATTTAAATGAATAAGGGTGCCAGCCCCAGACCTAGCTAAGGAATTGTTGATCATCACAGACCTATTGGAATGAAACTTAATTCCATTCACAATCAACAACCTTAACATTAAAGCTACTGTCAACACCAGCACATCCATAACAATAATGTCAGACACATGCACCCACAACATAGGAGGGAGAAGGGAAGACATTACTTCAAACAATACAAGACAACAACATCAAGTTTGAACAAGATGTCCTCATCATCAATACAATGGACCAACAATTTCCCTATGATATGATAATTGGCAGAGACTTCCTAGCAGAAATTAACTGTCTCATTGATTACTCATACAGAACATTAACTATACAAGAGTATAAAATGTCTCAGCATCACTCGCCACAAAAGGCACCACTGCTTTGGAGTTCTCCCTAACCAAAAACTTAAGACTGGAGCCTTTCCACTGGCAAGTAGCAAAAATAATACTGAAAACAAAATTCGAAGGAGACGCAATAATAACAAATCTATATGGAATGAAAAACTCACTAGTAACAGTTCTCAATAACGTCATATCCATTCACAACAACGTAGGATACACTGCAATCCTCAACCACTCGAATCAAACCATCCTTCTAAGGCACAATGCCAATACAATCACTGGCATGCCCTTGGAAAAGTATGTAACCAAGAATAACCAAGTTCTCTTCTCAACAACAGATCAAACAACAACAAGCAATGGGTACATCCCGAAATTAACACCAGCCTATCATCCCCACCTCAGTGAGGAGGAATGAGAGATCATCAACAATGTTGTCAAAGCAACGCCACTGTATTCAACAACAAAAAAATAAGCATTGGAAAAGCCATTGGAGTCAAACATCAAATAAGAACGGTACCACATAAACTGTCACGTCAATGATGCTGAATAGTGCCTCCACACCTGCAAGATCAATATGCCACACTCAACCACTGCAAAGCCTATTTGCAGGTTCCCCTGAGAGAAGAAGATATCGAAAAAACGGCCTTCATCACACCATATGGCCTGTTTGAATGGCTCTACATCGCCTTTGGCTTATGCAATGCCCCCACAACCTTCCAACTCTATGTCACAAAAATCCTAACCAAAGAAAATTGTAAGCTCTCCGAGGGTGTAGCCGCATACATCAACGACATCCTGATAGGCTCAACTACCATCACAGAACATGCAAAAGAGCTAAACACAACATACTATGACTACTTCACAACTCTGGACTATGAGTAAACGCAAAGAAATGTATGCTCACTAAACATCATTTCCTCTTCCTCAGAAAAAATGTAACTGAAAGACAATGCAAAACAGTTTGTGGACAAGATCCAAGCTCCAAAAAACATCAAAGACGTCCAATGAATTCTTGCTTTTATAAACTACTATCAAATGTTCATTCCCAATCTTGCGTCAACTTTAGTTGGACCGAATGAACAACTTTAGTCTAAATAATTACTCCCAGTTTTAATTGCGGAAGAGGGGTGGTACACGAACGATTTTTGTTGGCCAACAAAAATTGGCGACAAAAGTTGTTCGCGTTGCATGGGATTTAGTCTCATTTAGTCTCTTTTGGATTTGGTTCCACTCTGTCTTATTAAATTTTCTGGTGCGACAGTCCCCATTGCATGCAACTAATATTAATAAAATTTTTAAAAATTATCAGCAGGATTCTTAAATCCGTATTTCCAGGTTCTCTTACTCCCAGTCCCATGTAAATCCCAGTCACTTGGAACTGAGATAAGCAAGTAGAGCTGTGGGGTTATGAGCATTTCATGACTTTATTATTTTTCTAGCAACCATAACCGACTTTTTTGTAAAGGTTTGTTCCCACTATCAACTTTTATCATCTGTCAAGAAATCAGTGATAAAAGCCAATAGTCTGAACACTCTATCGCCTTTTTTATCAGCTGATAATCGATATTCTGAACGCTCCATCCGATTTTTTGCAAAGCAGCTAAATTACTAATTCTGATAATTTATCAGTTGATAAAAGTCGATAGTCTGAATGGTAATAGCAGCTTGAAACTAATTGCTTTCTTCTCAAGTAGGGAACAGACTTCCGAAACGTAAATTATTCTCATTGGAATATTTCAACTTTATATTTCAGCTTTAATTGGTTATTGAAATATTTTATGAACAAAATCGAATTATTTCATTATTTGGCAAAAAATGTATACTCTTTATAAATTATATTATCAATTGCAAGATTAAGTTCACGGAAATATTCAAATTGTAATCTAGGGTTGTTTGCACAGGCGGATAATCATCTCTATTGTTGATAATTATATAATTACGGCAGTGAGCAATTGACTATTCTGGTGTATAGGCCATGGTTAGACTAGTGATTGGTTCAAAAGTGATTTATCACATTTGAAAGAATTGCACATCTAACCACGTGCACGATTTCTTCAGGATCGTCACATCACTAATTATCTTGGGTGGTTAGACGTGCAATTCACACTAAATTTGATAGATCACTTTTAAGCAAATCACTAGTCTAACCATGACCTATAAGGTTTTCAGATACCAATATCAGGCTATGCTTTCTGTATCAACTGTTACTAATTGCAGTGCACTCCACTTTGCCGCAAGTCATCATTATATCAACTACGATTAATTTAATCCAATTAGTTTATTTAGTTTTTGTTAATTCGATCTTAAACTTTGTCTCACTAAAAAGTCTTTATTTTTCAAAATTTTTATTTTGAGTATTTTGTTTGTTACTGTTATCAATAAAGAGACGATTAGGCTAAAGCAATGAAATGCTTGTAACTGAAAAGCTCTTATCAGTACGTGTAAAAACCATGTCACAATGTTCCAGATATTTTGTGGTATTGAAACTTCAAAAATGAATAAATGCATTTGTAATGAATAAGATAAATTGTCACTGGAATGTATTGTTATTGTAAATTATAAATAAATAAAAAATTACTTCTGAAACACTAGAATAGAGACGAAGACATTTGAGTAGTTTTGGAGCCCAACTTGCGGCCGTTAGGAACACACAATATTTTTTAAGGGCAAAACACTACTTTGAGATCATAGTTTGGAACATTGATTTTTGATCTTGCAAACCTATTTTTTGAGAAAGTTCATTTCACAAATTATATGGTGTTTTTATTAAACAATTTAATATTGTCACTTAGGTTTTTATTATTAAGATTTATTAAAAACTTATTTGTTCTGTAGATAATGGAAAATTAATGTTCTAAATATATGCAGACACATTTTGCTTTAAAAATCAGTTTTAAAAAGTCAAATTTAAAAAAAAATTAGAAAATCGGTTAGACAGACCCTATCAACCTTGGCTATCAGCCATGCAGAAAAATGCAAAATTTGGTAATGGTGTACTATAGAGTTCAGAAATAGTACAAAAATACTAAATTTGAAGAAAATCCCCGGGTACGGATACAGGTTTTGTAACTGGTCACTTTGATTTTGGTTGGACGAAGTTGCAACTTGTTTTTTATAGGCACTGCAAAATCGATATTATTTGAAATTTTATAATATTGTGTATATAAAACTCAATTTTCAGTCGTGTTAGGCTGGTAGTACACTCCCGGTAAAAGTAAAGTAAAGTTAAATCCAATAAGAAAAATTCTCTGGTTTACATTCCTTTACTTTACAGCAGGTTAAAATGTAATTTTGAGATTAATTTAATACTATAATTTGAAGAACAAGTAATTATTTTTTTGAAAATATGTCAGTCACTTTTTTTCCCCGGTTTACATTGGGTGTTATTCAGAGTAGGGTTCTGGCCGGGCACACTTATGTGCCATTAAACTCCAGGTTTGTTCAGAACAATTGTACTCGGATCTCACTACAGTACTATGCCATCTTCATCTAGAGATCTGATGAGAAACTAGTGGTAATTTAATGGGAATCTCACAATAACTGTCGTAGACATCAGTTTGTGAACGGAAGTCCAAACTTTCTTCACATAAACTAATTTTCAGTTTCTATTAGAAAAACATTTTTCAAATATTTTCTAAAATAAATCATTTTTGTTTATCAATATTTGAACGAATTGAAATTCATTTAATAAAATCTTCAAAACGACTATAATGTTGTTAATAACTGCAATTATAAATTTCCTAAAAAGCAATTATGTATTGTAAGCAAAATGGTTAAAAATGGCATTAAAATGGAAAATGCATTATTAGCCATTTGAAATGGCATTTAAATTCCATTACATTAAAATACAAATACATTATTAGCAATTTGAAATTGAGTTTTAATGGCATTTTAATGACATTAATATCCAAAGAATGTTAGCACATTTTGATCCATTTTAATGGCATTTAAATGCCAATTTATCAATTGAAAAATTGAGAATATTTCTGAAAATAGTAAATATATTAATGCTACTGTAATGAGTTTTATCATTATAAAATGATATTTTCTTATTAGCAGCATTATGCTTTGGATTATGCTACACTTGTACTGGTGCTCAGTTCACACTGTAGCATCATCCAAATAAATCAAGCTGCTAATGTCGAATAAATGAAGAGAATAAGATCAAAGAAGAATGATGATTAGAAATATTATAAAATTGTAAAATCAGTTAGATGAATTTGTATTATGCAACCAAGCAAAAATGATTGTCAACTATAAGAGATTAGTATCTATTGATAGCAATAATTTTGGCAAAACAAAGATGATGAAATTGCTTCCATTATTTTTAGCCACCATATTGGCCTACAAAAAGTTCAAATTTGAAATTGACAGGTACTTTTCTGAAATTACTATAAATAGATTCAAAACCCTAAAGCAGTTGATAAAGAATTTTATTGCAATTCTTACTTTGTTCTCTTGATATGGTTTGATTATTTAATATGATGTCAAGCTAAACAAGTTGTGTTTAGTAGTGGTCTGGATCCATCATGAGATTGTTTCTAGGGTCTTTGTGCCAGACCACAAAATTGCACTTAGGTTAGGTATAGGGGTTTTTCTCTCATTTAGGTGACTATCAATCATTTAGTACATGTATTAAAATAAATAGATTCAAAATACAGTTGGATGACTGAAACCTAGGTAGTATATTTATACTATTTCAGATACAAATTAGTGACTATAAAGTGACCAAGCATGTACTAATTAATAAATGTAGGTTAGGAAGCTGCTCAATGTTAAACTAGTTATTAAAACCAATATATTTTGGTAATGGCTACATGTAACATTAATTAGGCAGCTAGTAACAAGTCCAGTTGCATATTCACAAAACACTTTTACAAAATAGAGACTAAGTCAAATTATGTCTTGTCTTGAGTATACACTGAGCTAGGACAGGGTAAACAAATTTGCATCACTGAGCTGAGAGGTGGAACTCAACCAAATGGATCCTTGGTGAACAAGTGAAACTGGATGTGGAGATCAGCTTCAGGCAGATGCCCATTTTCAATCAATGCAGTAAATGCTGGATGGCTTTGTCACCTAAATAGTGAATGGTTAAATCTAGTTGTGGTATGTTAATGGAAATATACAAAAGCCAAACAGTATTTAGTTCAAACATCCCTACCCACAAAATATGCATTGATGTTATAGAGTAACAATGGATGAACAGTAAGAATGCCTGGTAGAGGATGTTACAACACTCCATAGGTGAATTACTGGTGGACTCTAACTGGTTGAATCAGCTTCTGTTTGATTGCTCTTTCAGTATTTGAACACATGGGGACTCCATAGCACTGTCACTTTGAATTGCTTTCATATCACTATAGATCTCCCTCCACTTACACCTTCCCTTGGAACTCTGTTTGTTGTAGAATCCTAACTATTACTTTTCACTTTTCTTAGTCAATATGTGTTTATCTGTGACTAGTGGGATTCCAATACATCTCTGCCATCCAATTCATTACAATGATTACAGTTATTAAATACAATTGCAACTCCATTGCTTTGAAATAATTATCTAACTTCTATTTAGATCATTGACAGCAGTAGATGACAGGGTCAAAAAATGAAGCTGAACCATAAAAACAAGAAGGATTGGTATCCAACAGTGGTAACCAGTTACTACGCAAATGGCTATGACAAACAAAGCTCTCTCAATTGTGGTGGTTTAAGTTGTTATCTTCTTGTTATCAGAAATGGTAATAAATGAATTGAGGCAACCTGGCTGTTTTCACTTCTTATGTACCTTACATATAAATAGCCCAATGTAGCCCGCAGAAAAATGACAGTTAAAGGTCTACAATTTAAATGTTACAAATTGTAACAAAATTAATAGGGTGCTCTTAGACACTCCATATGTGTATATATCTTACTATGTTTAATACCATACAAGAATTTGCAGCTATGGTCAGCTATACAGCTGTTTGATGGCACAAGTTATAAAGTGAATAGAATCTATAATTAAGCTAAATGAAGAAAAATTTCTATTTGTACACCTATCCCATAAACAGACTTTCATGAACAGAGTTTAACACTAATGCAGAAGCTGATGTAAATTTCTGAATTCTGGAAGGCAGCCACCTGAAGGATGATAAATGCATCTTCATGGNGAAGTCTCCGATTAGTAGTTGATAATCTCTCTTTGTCTCTGCATCCAAAAGCAAGTAGTGTTGGGATGCTGCTCCTGTTAGATNACAAACAAAGCTCTCAATTGTGGTGGTTTAAGTTGTTATCTTCTTGTTATCAGAAATGGTAATAAATGAATTGAGGCAACCTGGCTGTTTTCACTTCTTATGTACCTTACATATAAATAGCCCAATGTAGCCCGCAGAAAAATGACAGTTAAAGGTCTACAATTTAAATGTTACAAATTGTAACAAAATTAATAGGGTGCTCTTAGACACTCCATATGTGTATATATCTTACTATGTTTAATACCATACAAGAATTTGCAGCTATGGTCAGCTATACAGCTGTTTGATGGCACAAGTTATAAAGTGAATAGAATCTATAATTAAGCTAAATGAAGAAAAATTTCTATTTGTACACCTATCCCATAAACAGACTTTCATGAACAGAGTTTAACACTAATGCAGAAGCTGATGTAAATTTCTGAATTCTGGAAGGCAGCCACCTGAAGGATGATAAATGCATCTTCATGGACCCTAAACACTACTAATGTGGCTGAACATTATAGCTTTCCATTTGCATTGTGTAATCAAACCTGATTCAAAGCAAATGAAATCTGAGAGATTTATTTTATCAAATTTCTGAACTTATTTACAGTTCTTATAATAATTCTTTACAACAAAACAACATGTACCTGCTTTTTGTTGATATCTTATCTTTGTCTGCAATTTACACAATGTGTTATTAATTTGGCTAAGGATTTTCATTTAACTATTTTTGTCAAACACTTTTCACCTATAGGCACTAATTCCATAATACTGCTTAGTTTAAAAAAAACAGTTATTATTGATATAAAAGCATAATCACAAATTATTAATCAACTTAAAATCAAAAAGTATTGAAATTCTTTGTTTAGTTTTTTCATCACCTCTTCTTTGTGGAATATGCAAGTTGGTTGCCACTGGCATCTCCTATTCCAGCTGTGTGTACTGCTTGGTTATCATTAGTTGCTTTATAACTTCCATTTTTATAGTTAAAACTTCTTGTGCCTCATGAATTGTGGGTGTTCAAGCCTCTTTGATATCATGATTGCATAATAAGAATTTTGTATAGTTTCAATTCATTTGTTTCCACTATGAAGGTCATTATCACGTCCAACTTGCTAGTGTGGGCCAGTTCTGGATAAATTTCTGTTTCAGGGTAGAAGAATTTATGTGTTGACAATAAAGATTTGCATACTGATCTCTTGTTTTTGAAAGCACTGATGATGCTTCATATCTCCTCTCTCTTTATCTCTTCCTGTTTGTTTTTTCACACATGAATCATAGTTATTATTTCTACCTTCCTTGTGATGTTGTAGTATTTGTATTGCTTACTTCATAGTTTGCCCCATAATATATCATTTAATTCACAAAATAAAATGACTGTCTTTGTTATTGTTCTCTTTATTTCATTTTGTACTGTTTTGATCTGCTTATATATTGACTGTCCTTAGCTATAGAGATCATAAGTCACTAAGTTGCCTTCAATGAAAGTATGTTCTCAATTGTTATTTTTAACTAAGACTGCCTTATATTGTAACATCCTCTACCAGGCATCACTGCTATTTTGTAGCATCATCCAAAATAATCAGAAATAAACTGAAGAGACTAAGATCAAAAAGGAGTTGATTAAAAAATATTACAATCAATTAGTTGCTATGATTTCAGATTAATCTGTAAAATGCAACCAAGAATAAAATATGTGTCAATAAAAAGATAATTGTATCTGTTGATAAAAATACTTTTGACAAAACAATGTTTACGTTATTTTATTGCCACCATCTTGGCAGAAGTTTGAAATTTAAATCGACAGGTACTTCATATAAGAAACTAGTCAAGCAGTAACAACAACTGTAAATTTCTACATGTATCAGATAACTAACTGTACATGTAGTAATTATAAATGTAGGTTAGGAAGTTGTTCAATTAGAATTTATTTAACTAAGCCAATCAAGAACAGCAACACCTACAGAAGAAATTAAACCACCCGCAAAACGACATCATAAGCTATGAGTGAAAGTATGAAAGCAATGAGCTGTTTACACAAACCAACTACTAATGAAATGAAGAGAGATACCCCGAACCAAACAAATGCACTTCACAGAGATCCTGGAATCACAACCTGGAGATGGGAAAGCCACTACGAACCAGAAGAAAAATGACAAAAACCAGAAAAGGAAGCACAAAGAAAACTGCAACGAAAGCAGTAACTCCCAGAACCATTTGATCATCACCATACTTCAGTGAGAATTCAGCAACAGACGCCACAGATACAGAACTACAATCCTTTAGTTCACCCCCAGAGATGAACCCTATAGACACAAACCCACTAGATATAATGGTGTTGTTAAAAAGGAGTCAAGAGAATGAGGAAACCTTAAGGCAGCAAGTAGAACAATTGACTGAGAAGGTCAAAGAAATGGAACACCAAAACAAATCAATATTGAGTGAAATCAGAGTAAACATGGAAATGCGATTAGAAGAACAAAATCAGTAATTTCAAAATGAAATTAAAATCTTGACTCACCAACTGTCGGAGTCCAACAAAAGGTTTCTAGAAGAAAACCACCAATGGCAAGAGAAAAACCAGGAACTAGAAAGAACAAACAGACAGTTAATTGAAGACAATGACCTACAGGCAGGAGAATTAGAACAACTCAAAGACAAATTGAGACTGCTACGCTTAACAGAAGAAGAGAATAGAAATGACATGCAATCTCACGAAATCGAATTCCAAGCCAGAAAAGACAGTGAACTACAGGCACCACATATGCTGATCTGAAAGGAGGTAGAATTCAAAGAATCAGATGAAGATTCTGATGTTGAAAAACCAAAAATAATAAATGAGATCAAGAAAGCAGTGACCACACAACTGCAGGAGGAAAACATACGAACAAATCATAGAAAACCAAAATATGAGAATTCAATCCTACCACAATTAACAGCCAATGATACAATTCCATGCAAAGCAACACTACCCAAATTTAACAGGAGAGTAGATGGTTATAATCCCACATTTGCCAAGTGGCTTCAGATGTTCGAATTAACAATGGCAGAAAGGAAAGTGAGCCAACAAGCAGCAGTGGTGAGACTTCCACTATACATAACCAGAGCAGCATCTCAACACTATCTGTTATTGGACGCAGAGACAAAAAGTGATTATCAACTGCTAATAGGAGACTTCATTAATTACTACAAAAATGAAAGTTTCAAGAACCAGTACTGGATCATCTCAACAAAAATGAGAAAAACTGACGACATCGGAAACTACATGCAACAAGTCGAGTGGCTCTTGATGCTTAGTTCTAGAGGAAACACCTATTTGAAATATGACTTATTCTCGCATATCTGCAAAGGTATGCCAGAAAGCATCAAAACACAATTCGAAATTAAATGAGACATTGACAACAAATTAGAAAGAATGATCAGGAAGGCTGTCAATATACAAGCCACTATTGAGAACAATGCTTGGATATACGAGAAAGCTGCATGGTACAGAGATGCACCAACATGGAAAAGCAACTTCAAGTCGCACACCCCCAATAAAAACTACTCTGAAGTGAAACAAGAGAAAATAATAAAAGTAAAGGGAAAGGATGGCAAAATGAGGAAAGTAAAAGAAAAGGATGTTAAATGGTTGCGGACATAAAGGACACAAAAAACCGGACTGCCCAAAGCAGATAAACGTCATTGGTGATGAAGAAGCGTACTACGATGAAGAGGACGTACTACAAACTGAAGACGAAATGGACAAAGCAACACAAAACGACGAGGAGTTGGAAAACTAAGTAGAGCACCGACTCATAACAACTGTGCAGCAATAATGATCCTAATGAACCTTGACATGATGAATACGATAACAATAGCCATTAACAGAGTGATGACAAAAGCAACAATTGATACTGGAGCAGCAACATCCATAATTACTGATGAATGCACTACGAAATTGGGATTCCAACAAGAAGATATGAAGAATCCTAACAAGAGATTAATTAACATGTCAGGGGATTATATTGACACAAAGGGAATGATAAAAGTTGCACAGATGCAAATTGCAAATATGACGTTTGAACAACCTTTGGTGGTGGTGGATACACACAACAACACATTACCATATGAAGTCATACTAGGAAATGATTTTCTGACTAAAAATGGTTGTGTCATTAACTACATGAACAAAACAATAAAGGTAAAAGAAGAGGAAATGGAAATCAAAGAGGAACAGGAAAAACAGAGAACAATCACATTTCAACTGCAAGAAGACATTCATCTACAGCTGCATCAGTGGAAAATGCACACAATCAAGACAGAAGACAATATCACAGCTGATATAATGCTATATGACAATAAAGGCATTAACACCAAACGAGTTTTGATGCCGTCTAGCATTTGTACAATAAAAAATGGAAAAAGGAAGGGTACCAATACTCAATGCTATGAACTGGAACGTGAATCTGAAAAGATCTCAAATAAGAATATACGGAAAATACATTAGACTCATTTGGAAGGCAATGGAAGACAACAATGGAGCAAGTAATTTGCATGGTCAACTCAAGGACTTGCAAAGGAAAGCAGATAGCACTCCACATGGCTGACTCAAGGGCGAGTGGATGAACACCATTGAAGTCGTGAGTACTCCCAAAAGCTGACTCAAACACGTTGGGATGAAAGCAGAAGAGGAAGATACACACAGGATACCTGAGATAAATGATGAAGATTATCAACATCTAGAAGAATGAGACATCACGCAATTAAGAACACTTCTAGAAAAGCATAAACGTATATTCAACTTTGGAGATAAGTGTTGGTCAGGCAGTAGGCAAAAACACAAAATCGTCACAACAACTGACAAACCAGTCAAACTGCCAGTCAGAAGAGTACCCGAGCAGCTAAAGGAAGAATACAATCAGATACTAGAAGAACTAATTGACAATAAGATCATCCAGCCGAGTGAAAGCCCATATGCAGCACCAACCGTGTTCGTAAAGCAGGGAAATAAGTACTGACTATGCATTGATTTCCATAAATTCAACAAAGTGACAAAGAAGGATTCGTACCCTTTACTGTGAATAGAAGACATGCTCTACGAAGCCAGTAAACATAAATATTTCACAACTCTAGATTTATGTAAGGCCTATTGGCAAGTGAAAATAGAGGAAGAGGACATAGAGAAGACAGCATTCATAACCCCATACAGGCTGTAC
>CABFPE010000007.1:3326493-3341139 GCA_900660155.1 Hofstenia miamia | reverse complement strand
TCGAGATTGCCACTCCCATATCAATGGTTGCTTTTATCATTATCCCGTTCACCGATATTGTCATTGTGTTTACCGTGTCCATGTTTGCCATAATCATCACTGCTGCACAGTTTTCAGGAGTTGGCGCTCCACTTAGTTTTCTGATTCCTCTTCAGTTTGGGGTTCCTCGTTTGTTTCTCCTTCCGATTCTATTAAATCTTCTTCTTCAAAGTACCCTTGTTCTTCTCCAATCATGTTTACTTGTTTGTGGCACTTGTCTCTCCTGTGTCCCTTCTTTCCACAATTATAGCATTTAATGTCTTTCTCACGAACCTTCTTCGTTTTTCCATCTCTGGTTTTTATTTTTATCATCTTTTCTTGTTTATCATTGTCATATGTTTTCGTTGTGTTTCTCGGCTTGGGGTTGTTTCTCCAGGTTGGCGCTTCCCTATGCCAAGCTGCCTTTTCGTTTATTCTCGCGTTATTCTCGATCGTCGCTTGTATGTCCACTGCTTTTCTGATCATCTTTTCCAATTTGTCGTCTACATCGCACTTAATTTCAAATTGTGCTCTTATATTATCGGGCATCCCCTTGCAGATATGCGAAAAGAGATCATACTTTGAATATTGGTTCTCCCTTGAGCTAAGTGTGACTAGTCTTTCGACCTGCTGTATGTAGTTGCGGATATCATCTGTTTTTTTCATTTTCGTCCCGTTTAGAAGTATCTGGTATTGGTTCTTAAAACTTTCGTTCCCGTAGTATTCTATAAAGTTGCCGATTAACAATTTGTAGTCCATTTTTGTTTCTGGGTCTAACAGCAGGTAGTGCTGTGCTGCCGCTCCCGTTAGATATAGGGGGAATCTTGCTGCTGCTGAGTGTTGGCTCACCTTTCTTTCTGCCATCGTCAACTCGAACATCTGGAGCCATTCCCCGAATGTTGGATTATAGCCATCTACTCTGCCGTTGAATTTTGGTAGCGTGGCTTTACAGGGGATCATATCATTTCCCACCTCCTGGTTTAATATTGAGTTGTTGTATTTTGGTTTCATGTTTCTTGATGTCGCTTCTTCTTTCCGCAATTGCGTGGTTATCGCTTTCGTGATTTCCTCAACAAATTTCTTCTTTTCTACCTCATTCTCGTCTTCTGAAGAGTCTTCTGATAGGTGGTCATGGAGTGGTGAAGCTTGTAGTTCACGTTCTTTTCTACCTACGAACAGAAAATTGTGGGATTGTATTTTATCTTGTTCGTCCTTATTCAGCTGCAATAACCTCAATTTGTCTTTTAGTTGAGCTATTTCCTCTTGCCTCAGATCTTTATCTTCGACTAGTCGCCTGTTTTCTATTTCCAACAAATCATGTTGTAAATGTGCTGACTGTTCATTTCTGTTTGTTTCGAGTCAAGTTATTTTACTTTTAAGTTGTGATATCTCTGCGGCTTGTATATCATTATCTTGTATTAGCTGCTGGTTTGTTCTTTCTAATACATTATTCTTATCTTGCAGAAGCTGATTTTGTTCCAGAAATCTGCTGTTTGATTCCATTAACTGTTTTGTAAGTGCCTTGATCTCATTTTGGAACACTTTGCTCTGTTCAATTAATCTGGTATCCATATCAATTTGGATGTTCCTGATTGTTTCCACACTTGCTAATTCGATGTCTTCTATCCTTTTTGTTAACAGACCAATTTCTTCTTGTAGTAATTTCTCCGTCTCATTATTCTTTCTCAGAATTTCCATAATTTCTGGGGTTCCTGGTTCGGAAGAGGATTCGTGTCTTATTGACTTCCGAATTCCTTGGATAGGATGACGATCGTGTCGCCATAGGGGTAGTGGTTTTCGGTATCGCCTTCTTTGCGCTTCCTCTCTTACTTTTATTGTTTGTCATTGTTTCTTGATGTCGTAGTGGCTTTCCAGTTTGGTTACGATTCAAGAGTCCAGTTTGCACCTGTTGCGATTGAAGTTTTCTGCCTTTGCTGACTTTGTATTTCCGTTCACTGCTCTGTTGCTTCCTTTTCACTTTTCCTTTGAGTTGTTTCAGAGTCTTTGAAAGAGTATCACTGTATTGTTTCCTCTCCGTTGACTTTGTTCTTAGTTGTCACGGTCGCCATGTAACATCCTCCACCTGGCCTATTTGCGCCGTGTATTATTGCTGATAATTATCACTCGGTAAATTGCGGGTGAGGAGTTACTAAGTTATTGAACCGTCAAACTTTTCCTCTCTAGTTAACTAGTTATGTTAATTGAATATTGACTATCACTGTTTAGGTGACGGAGCCGTGTGACGTTTCCTCTTCTGTTCTTCTGTGGGCTACTGCCCGAAGCCGATCTCCACAAGACAGTTCCTCTCCTTCATGAACAATGATTGAATCCACTGCACCATCTCAGCTCAACTGGGACTAATTATGTGTACCTTACCTTAGCTCAGTGCGTGCACTCAAGTCAAGTTGTAACTGACTTAAACTCAATTTTGTAAAGTGTTTGTTGTTTTGGTTAAGTAAAGCAACCGGGCATTGACACTAACTGCATTTACATAATATTAAAATAGCCATTACCGTAAAACTATCGGCTTAGTAATTTAAATAATAAGATTGCAGTTCCCTATACTTACATTTAATAACACTACATGTAAGGTCATTTATCAGGTCGATTATAGTCGAGTCTCCTACTATTAAAAAGATATATATTCCTAAGTGTCGACTATCCAGTCGTTTCAGGCATTAATTATTTCATACATGTATAGATCGATAGTCAGACTAGGCAAGAATCGAAAAACTCCTAACCGTAACATAAGTGCGGTTTCGTGACTGGCACAAGGACCCTTCGAATCGATCCCGTGATGGAATCCAGCCACTACTCGACACAACTTGCCTAGCTGCACATTTTATTAAATAATCAAACCAGATAAATGAAGAATGAAAATAAAATAAACTCTGAAGAATTTATTGTTCATCAAATTTCTGGTTAGTTCAAAGCTATTTATAAAAATTTTCCAAAAGTACCTGCCGATTTTGAATTTTAAATAATTCGTCTGCCAATATGGCTGTTCCTTCGTAAGCGTAATTTCGCTCAATGCAATTTGTCAAATGTTACTTGATCAGCTAACAAGTTTTTCTTAATTTGAACAATATTGTGACTTAGTTGCATCATACAAAATAACTAAGATAATTAACTAAATTTTACAATCATAATTCTAATCATTATTAATCATTCAACGTTAATCTTTGTTTGCAGCTTAGTTGCTTTGGATGATGCTACAGCACCATACTTCAAAAATATAGCCAGTTGAGTTTTTTGTTTATAGATTTTATATATGAAAGGATTCTATTACATGTTGAGAGATTGATTTTATCTATTTTGATTGGGATCACTAATCCATCATTTTCTTTATTTTATGTGTCTCCATATTAGTGATTTGTTTCTGGGGAGAGATTTTCATATGATTTGTAGCATATTTTTCTTGTTGCTATGAAATAGGGGTGTATTTTTTGTTTCTTATTTTCATTATTTGACTTTTTTAATCTATTTGTTGAATTGAGAATGGTTGTGCAGAAATTGTGAAGAGAGAGCTTGATTGAAGTTTTGATAGTGTATCACCCCTTTAACTGTGTGGAACCCCCCCCATAATAGTTAACTTATGTAAATTTATAAGAAACTTATAATTTTATTTAAATATCATAGAACTTTCAAGCTTAACTATCATTTATAAATACATAAAATAATTAAGTTTGGTGCAAACAAACAACATTTTGAAATTGCTTAAGGATCTTTTAAACCAAATTCCATTGGAGAGAGAACTGTTTTAAAGACTGCTTTAATTGTATAATTATTTAAATGTTTGCACAAGCAAATTGGGTTTTATGTTTACATAATTCTGTCAATAATTCTATTTATGAATGATCAAGTAACTCTTCAATACAAATTTGTGAGTCTATTTCATATGTTACCACCACCAGTGGACCAATGGTGGGGAAGCAAGAAGTTACTGTTACAGACACCCATAGCCACCAGTGGACCACTGGTGGAGAAGTAGTGGGAATAGTAGCAATTGCGTCCACTTATAGACACCAGTGGACCACTGGTGGACCACTAGTGACATCTGATTTAACTTAATCATAAATAATATATGAGCTTATGCTTGCAAATAAAATAATGTTCATTATTATTCCTCTTAGTTGCACAAATATATAAAATTCATTGTGAAGATTTTTTTTGCATTTTCAAAAATTATAAGATGTATTTACAGAATCAAATTTCAAAATAATTTATTCATGGTTATTTGCAAACCTTGAAATTAATGTCTATATGATTACTTAAAATTGGGCAAAGGTTATTATTAATTATTGGAAAAAAATAATGTTTATAAATTGCAATGTAAAATTAAATTTATATTGGGCATTTTTGTATGATTGTTGCTAGTGCTTATAACAAAAATTTCTATATAATTTTCATTGCCAAATTAAAGTCAATATAAATGGTAAGCTTTATAGCATTTCCTTTAGCACTTTGTTGGGTTTGTGGTAGTTTAAGCTGCAATGTGTAATCTCTTTAACAATATAACAGTTTGCTATTATTGTATTAAGACATTGTGTGACATAATCTGTGTTTGTGCTCAAATAAAGAGAAATTAAGGACACAACTATGATAATTAGCACAATAATATGATTAAATGTTAATGCACAATTATTATCCTTTATTATTCTGTACAATTTTTAAATAGTGCAGTTTGATATTAATTATTTTAGCAAAATCATTTGGCAAAATAACAAAAGACGAACTCACATGCACTAATTAATGCTGATGTTGCATAATATTAGTAGATGAAGAAAAGGCAGGAAAATTGTCAACAATGTTAATGAACAGGTACTTGCTGATTGTTTCATTGTTTATAAGAATTTGATATAAATATGCAGTGATTGATGTGATTGTGATTAATGAATCTTACTGGATTTACTCTGTTAACTTTATTCAGGTTATTTAATTGCATTAATGGAAAGCTAAGTTTTGAGCATGAGACTAGTCTGCAGGTGTTCTCTAGATCAAGCTAAAGGTATTTTGGAGCAGCTGCAAGATCAAGCCTTTCAAAAGTGCATTGCAACTGGCAGGCAGGTGGGACATCCAACATGCTCTTAAGTTAGGTTTACAAATAGGGGTTTTTATCCTTTATAGCTTTCCAATCAATTCATTCACAAATAAAAATTTCACTTATAACTCAATGTAGGCTAATCCTTTTTAGATCCAAATGGTCATGTCCTAATAATGAAATTTATTATACATATGAGGTGTAGGGATGTTATATGTAAGGAACTATAACAAGCAAAAGCATCCCAGTTGTGCTATTGTTCTTTATATGCTTAACACCAATAACAAGAGTAATCAATGCAATAAATTACTAGGTTACAAACCACACACTGTAAGTCACATTGGCTAACTCTGTAGTTCCCCTGAAGAATGGGTTGACAAGATTCTACATGGTGACCATGACAGGTGCCCAACAAATACAGGAAATCCCTAACAATGAGTTAAAGAAATAATGACAGGAAACACAACAAACTCCAGGGGAGATAGACCTCCTTGAACTACCTACACAAATGAAGAACACAACAGATATGAATGCTAAATGGTAAACCAAATCTTGAAAACCAGAGCCAGAATGGGAGACCAACAAAAAGACTACTCCAAGCTAACAAGAAACATGGCTAACTCCGGAAAGAAATATTAAAGCAAAGTAAAAACACAGAAAACTCCCCTAATACAGACCCCCAAAACACAAGACACAACAGTGTCACCTGAAAGTGAAACCTCTCCAACAGAAATGATACAACAGTCAGTAGTAATTCAAAATGAACTGACAAGTGCAGGACTAACCCAAACAATTAATAAAAAAATGAAAAGAGAAAAGAACTGACCATACAAATTGAACAGTGGATGCAAAGAATGTTTGAGGTAGAAGCAGTAAACATTGAAAAGGAAAGACTAATCACTGAAATGAAAGACAACACAAGCTCAAGACTAAGCAAGCACTGAAACTTATTTCAGAAACATATTGAAAAACTCACCAAAGCAAATACAGAAGTAAAAATAAAGTGAAAGGCTACAAAAATTAATGAACAAGCTGCATGACAAAAATGTGCATCTAAGAGAAGACAATATGACAAACAAATTGAAATAGACAACCTCACAGATGAATTATGACTAATACTACTAAACAATAGTGAAGCAGACAATCAAGAAAAAGATAAAATGAAACTAATAGAGAGGATGATAACACAACCACCAGAAAAACCAAATGAAACAAAACTTTCAAGCAATACTATCACAGACATCAGAAAACCAGAGGAAACAGAAGAAGAATTCATAGAAAAATGGTAAAAGATATAACACAACAAGTCAAAGCTAACTGTGACAAACAATTAGACATGAAACCAACATTCAAAAACTCCATACTACTGGAGGAAAATGAAATGGGTACACCAACATGAAAAGCAATCATTCCAAAATTCACAGGAAGAATAGACTTTCATTCACCAACATTTAATGAATGGCTACAAATATTCAAATGTGAATGAAGGAATAAAAAGTGTCACAAAATGCAGCAGCCACATGATTCCCACTCTAGTTAGGAGATGCAGCATACCAGCACTATCTGGTACTAGATTGGTGAATACCAGCTTTATTACAATGAGGAGAGTTTCAAAAGTCAATACAGAATTATTCTCAATGGGATCAAGATGAACAGAACAGATGACTTAAGAAATGATATGACGCAGTTAGATGCAGAATTAATGATGTATGAGTAAGTTGGAATAAACACCAAACAGCTGTCTTTACCATCAAGTCTATACACACTAAAGAAGGAAAAGCAACCATACTGATATTAAATGTCACCAATAGAATGGTCAACCTGAAAAAAGAGAAAATCAAAATCTTAGGGAAGAAAATAAAAACAGAAAAAATGCTGACCTAGAAGATGATTAATATAATCAAAAACCAAGACAAGCAGGACTATCAAATACCAAATATTAAAGAGGAACAATACAAACACCACAACAAAGAACAAAAGACTGAGCTAATAAATCTACTCAGGAAACATGGAAATCAGCATAGGCAAAGTTGTAATGGAAGTACATAAGATTGTTACAACTACAGATGACCCAATATGTCTACCATATAGAAGAGTGCCAGAGCATCTAAAAAGGTTACAACAAAATCCTAAATGAACTTATAGATAACAAGATTAATAGACCTAGAGAAAACCCCTATGCAGTGCTAATGTGTTTGTCAAGCAAGGGAACAAATACAGACTCTGCATAGACTCTAGAAAACTAAATGACATCACCAAAAAAGACGTGTATCCTCTCCCAAGGATTGATGACATAATAAATAAAGCTAACAAATACAAATACCATACCTGCTTAGTTCTATACAAAGCATACTGGCATGTCCTAATGGAACCACATGCCATAGAAAAAACCACCTTCATAACACCCTACAGGTTGTTTGAATAGTGGTATATGGCATTCAGGATAGGCAATGCACCAACCAAATTCCAAAGATATGTCACAAAAGTACTCAAACAAAACAATAGGAAATTGAAGACAGAATAAAGCATACATAGATGACATAATAATAGCTAGTGTTACAATACCTGAACACATTGACAAATTGGACAGAACACTTGAAATCCTACACAATGCAAGACTAAGAATAAATAGAAAGAAATGTGAAATTCTAAAAACACAAGTAGTGTTCCTCAGAAGAGAACTTGAAAAGGGAAGAATAAAGATGAAAAATAATGCCAAGGAGATGATACAAAACATAAGTAGCCCCAAAACAAAGAAAAATCTCCAATGAATAATGGGTTTTATCAATTACTACAAATCATTCATACCAAATGAGGCCCTGAAGACAACCAAAATGACAGCTTTTCTGAAAAAGTCCATATTATTCAAATGTATATGGACAGCCTTCCTGATCATTCTTTCTAATTTGTCATCAACGTTGCATTTAATTTCGAATTGTGTTTTGATGCTTTCTGGCATACCCTTGCAGATATGCGAGAACAAGTCGTATTTCGAATAGCTGTTTCCTCTAGAGCTAAGCATCAAGAGCCGCTCAACTTGTTGCATGTAGTTTCAGATGTCGTCAGTTTTTCTCATTTTTGTTGCATTCAAGATAATTTGGTACTGGTTCTTGAAGCTTTCATTTTCGTAGTAATTAATGAAGTCTCCTATTAGCAGTTGATAATCCCTTTTTGTCTCTGCATCCAATAACAGATAGTGTTGAGATGCTGCTCTGGTTAGGTATAGTGGAAGTCTCACCGCTGCTGCTTGTTGGCTCACTTTCCTTTCCGCCATTGTTAATTCGAACATTTGAAGCCACTCGGCGAATGTGGGATTATAACCGTCTACTTTCCCATTAAATTTGGGTAGTGTTGCTTTGCATGGGATTGTATCATTGGCTGTTAATTGTGGTAGAATCGAATTCTCATATTTTGGTTTTCTATGATTGGTTCATATGTCCTCCTCCTGCAGTTGTGTTGTCACTGCTTTCTTGATTTCGTTTATTATTTTTTGTTTTTCAACGTCAGAATCTTCATCTGATTCTTCAAATGCTACTTCCTTTCAGATCAGCCTATGTGGTGCCTGTAGATCTCTGTCTTTTCTAGTTTGGAGTTTGATTTCGTGAGATTGCATGTCATTTCTATTCTCTTCTTCTGTTAAGCATAGCAGTCTCAGTTTGTCTTTGAGTTGTTCTAACTCTCCCGCCTGTAGGTCATTGTCTTCAATTAACTGTCTATTCATTCTTTCTAGTTCCTGGTTTTTCTCTTGCCATCGCTGGTTTTCTTCTAGAAACCTTTTGTTGGACTCCGACAGTTGATGAGTCAAGATTTTAATTTCGTTTTGAAATATCTGATTTTGTTCTTCGCATTTCCATATTTACTCTGATTTCACTCAGTATCGATTCGTTTTGGCGCTCTATTTCTTTGACCTTCTCGGTCAATTGTTCTACGTGCTGCCTTAAAGTTTCCTCATTCTCTTGACTCTTTCTTAACAACACCATTATATCTAGTGGGTTTGTGTCTATGGGGTTCGTCTCTGGGGGTGAACTAAAAGATTGTAGTTCTGTATCTGTGGCATCTGTTGCTGAATTCTCACTGAAGTACAGCGATGATCAAATTGTTCTGGGAGTTACTGCTTTTGTTGCAGTTTTCTTTGCGCTTCCTTTTCTGTTTTTTGTCATTTTTCTTCTGGTTCGTAGTGGCTTTCCCATCTCCAGGTTGCAATTCCAGGATCTCTGTGAAGTGCATTTGTTTGGTTCGGGGTATCTCTCTTCATTTCATTAGTAGTTGGTTTGTGTAAACAGCTCATTGCTTTCATACTTTCACTCATAGCTTATGATGTCGTTTTGCGGGTGGTTTAATTGAATGTTTCTTCTGTTGGTTTGCTGTTCTTGGCTGTCACAGTCGCCATGTAATACCTCTAACAGGCTTTATCACTGTTACTCTACTGTTACCTTGTAACATTAGCTGTGTTATTGCGGGTACGGATTTACTTGTTGTTACTGCTTGACTAGTTTCTTCTATTACGTTATGTAACCTCAATTAACTAATCACTTTTTAGGTGACGAACCAATGCGGTAACCTCTGTAGTGATCTTCTAGTGGGCGTCTGCCCGAAGCGGATCTCCACATCCAATTTCACCATTCCTTCCAATGCTTGAGTACCACTTCTCAGCTCAATCAAGATAGATTATGTGTACCCTACATTAGCTCAGTGCTTACTCAAGACATGACACAACTCGACTTAATCTCCATTGTGTGAAAGTGTTATATCTACTTGCAACCAGAAACTGTTACTAGTTGTTCATTCAATATTATATGTAGCCATTACCGAAATATATTGGCTTAGTTAAATAAATTCTAATTGAACAACTTCCTAACCTACATTTACAATTACTACATGTAAGGTCATTATATCAGTTGATTATAGGTCACTAATTTAGATCTAAAACAATATTAATATAATCCCTAAGGTTTGGTTATCCAACCATTTGTTGAGAGTTAGTTATTTAATACATGTAGAAGAGAAATGCTAGTTGGCTAATCAAGAGAAAACCCCTACACCTAACTTAAGTGCACTTTCATGGTCTGGCACAGAGACCCTTGAATCATTCCCTGTGATGTATCCAGACCACTACTAAACACTGCTTAATTAGCTCGACATTGTATTAAATAATCAAACCTTTAATAAGATGAAAAATAAGAATTCTAAGTAAAATTCTTTATCAAATGCTTACAGTAAGTTTCAATGTATTTATAGTATTTCAAAAGAAGTACCTGTCGATTTAAATTTCAAACTTCTGCCAAGATGGCAGGGATAAAATAACGTACGCATTGTTTTGTCAAAAGTATTTTTATCAACAGATACAATTATCATTTTATTGACACATATTTTATTCTTGGTTGCATTTTACAAATTAATCTGAAATCATAGCAACTAATTGATTGTAATGATTTTTAATTAACTTTCTTTCAATCTTAGTCTCTTCTGCAACATTTGCAGCTTTTTTCTGATTAATGTTGGATGATGCTACACAAGAGCAACTCAGCAACATAAAAAATGAACTTGCTAAGTTAACATCACTCAACACCCCTGAATATGACAAAGAATTCATACTAGACTTCTGATGTCAGCAATGTAGTAATAGGCACTTGCCTAAGCCAAATAAATAATAACAAAGAGGCAACAATACAGTTCTTTAGCAGAAAATTAAAACAAAGCAAAGAGAACTACAGCTTGAGAAAATTAGAAATGCTAGCACTAGTGGAAAGCATTAAGAAATTTTGATATTTTCTAATAGGACAAACATTTAAATTACATACAGAAAATAGTGGCTTAGCATGGCTCAAGAAATACTCTGGAGATAAATCTTCCATAGTCTCAAGATTGATAGAATACCTCTATGAATTCAAGTTCACAATCAAACATAGAAAAGGAACATTGCATAAAAATGCAGACTTCTGGACAGCACTACCAGAATACCAATGAGATATAGAAAAAAGAGAGGGAGAAAGAAAACAGTTCAAATTCCTACCCCATAATGAGTACCTACCAGACATTAATGCTGACAAAAAAGGGAAAACAATAATGCCTAAATAATAAAAGAGGAATAATCAAGACTGAAATTATTGAAAAAATGCACCAACATCATTCTAAAAGAAATAATAGGAAAAATAAAAGATTAAAAGAAACCACTAGGAAAAATAGAAAACAGCTACTTTCAAAGATATGCAGGGAAGATAAACAATAATGTAGCAAAAATTAATGCTGCTAAAGTTAGACAAATAAGAGATTAGTCAGTCAAGGAGGATTATCATCAAATTATGATTAAAATTAATATTAATTGTAAAGCAAATTCAATTTAGATTTACCATCATTAATTTTGTAAAATGCAACTAAAAAACTATATTTACCAAATAGTATTTGTTGAAACAATTTGGCAAAAACAAAGAGGGCAATATTGCTTCAATTATTTTTCAAAATTCAAATTTGACAGTTATTTTGGATCTGAAACTATAAATAGAGAAAATCATTTGGAAAACTGTTGAAGTAAATTCTTTGAAAATCTTATCTTTAGATTTTATTTGGTTTGCTTATTAAATCAGTTGATGTATTAGTAGTGGCAAGGGCACATCAGGAGCAATTTGAGGGTCCTTGATAAAAGCCACAAAACGGCATTTATCTTAGGGGTATGATTAGGAGTTTTTCTCCATTTAGCTGACTATTGATTCAATGAAAACCTCAGAGAAAATGGTTGGATATCTGATCATAGGTTATTACATGTTATATTAATTAGACTACATAGGTGACCTATAAGTAGACTGATAATGAGACCAAGAATGTATTACTAGTTAAATGTATGCTAGGAAGCTGCAAGTAATTATCTATTTAAATATTTAAATATATTAAAGCCAATATTTTTTTGGTAATGGCTAAATGAATATTTATTAAGCAGCTAGAAACACTGCCCAGTTGCAAAAACAGATTACACAATACAAATCGAAGTTTAAGTCAGTTACATACAGCCTTGAGGGTTGCACTGAGTTAGGACAGTGAACAAATAAGCTACTTTGTTGAGCTGAGGTTTGGGAACAATCCATTGATGACAAAGATAATTACTTGTTGGAGGATTTGGAGATCAGACTCAGCCAGAGGCCTTATGAAAGACCATCTATCAGGAGAACTGCAACATTCTGTCCACACCTAAACAGTGTTGGATTAAGATATAGTTATTTAAAGTCAATCAAGTGTATCAATAGAATAAAGCAGTTAGTAAGGAGTACATCCCTACCCATACTTATCACAGAATTGCATTCAAAAGGAATAAGTCAATGTGAGTTAGAGCTTGGTAGCAGATGCTACAATAACAGGCTACTATATGTACAAGGAAGGTCACCAAGAATAGCAATACTGGAATATTTTAAGAGAGAATTAGTCAGGAAAATACATGAAAATGGTAATATGGGAATATCAGAAGCAGAATCAACATTCAATGCACACTTCATAAAAATAGTGATAAGAAATGCAGTGGAAGATGTAATAAATAAATGTACAACATGCCTAATTAACAACAAAACTCACTTCCCATGACAAACAGCAGTGCTAGAAAAAATAATAGCAATGACACCAAATATAATAGTGTATGTGAACATAGAAAAACTGTTGCAAGATGATGAAGGTTATCAATACATTCTAGTACTAGTGGACAACTTCACTAAGTATGCCAGAATGATACCTCTAGACTCAACTACAGCAAAATAAATAGCTGAGAAAAGAATGGATACTGAAATTCATCCCAATGGAAATGATTGTATTCAACTGCAGAGCTCAATTTGAGAGTAAATTATTCAAAAAAATGACAAAACTAATGGAAATAATAACAGAAAAAACTACAGCATATCACTGGCAAGCAAATGGGGCAGTTGAAAGACTGAATAGAACCATGATCAAATTAATAAGAGTAATAACTACAAGAGTTGGAGGAAGAGATTCAAGTGAAGTCATTGAAATGGTAGAATACTTCTACAATACATCAGTACATGCAACCACAGGAGTGACACCATACAAAGCCATGTATGGCAGAGAAGCAGCAACTCCAATATCAATGCAATATCACTCATACTCCAACAAACCAGACAATGAATATATAAAGAAAATAAAAAATCAAATCACAGGAATACACAAGATGATGTGCCATTATACTAAAAGATCTGCAACTGGACAAGAATGGAACTTCAACAAGAAAATATATGGCAAACCATACAAGATTGGAGACAAGGTTTTTGCATACACACTATTGAGAACACAAGATGTAAACCAAGTGAGAAAATTAAAAACACATTGGGCAGAGCCATTCACTGTTACACAAATCTTATCCAATGACAACTATAAAATAAATGACAGAAGGGCATTACACTTCCAAAACCTGAAAAGGGCAACAATAGACATAGAACAAGTAACACTAGACAATAATGCAGAATTCAAAATTATAAAAAATAACAATTGTGTATACAATGAAATGCAAGACTTAGATAGTGTAGCAGAGGAAGAATTCAAAGAAGAATACACACCTCAACAAAACAACATAGAGGTTGTAAGGAGAATTATGCCCCAGAGGGCTGCAAAAAATAAATCTAAATATGACCCTGAGATATGGGATATAAATTTATTAACAGAATTTAGGCTAAAAAAGGAAGCAAACAAGGAGAAGCCAGAGCTGATCACCACTAAAAGGCAGAAGAGTGTGGAGAAGAACGTGATTGTCAAATAAAGGGAATGAGGATTGAGACAACTAGAGGAAAAAGAATCAGAAGGAGAACACCTCAATCTGATTACCAATTAAAGAGTATGAAGATGGAGTCACATAAAAAAACCAAAACTCAGAAAAGAACACCGTCGCCCAAATGTCAATTAAAGGGCAGGCAGATAAATGAGGGTTGACAACAATACACTGAGTGTCAACTAAAGGGCGCAAAGTTACAACAATCAACTACAAAACTGCAAACACAAAAAACACAATCCTCCCAACCTCCAGCAAAACTTGATACTAACTAAAGGGCAGAGAGCCAACAGCTAAACCAACCAGTCCTCATCTGCAAATAAAGGCAGGAGATACCAAGATCTTTAATCAATTAAAGGATCCATATATTGAACAAATCAGTAATGACTCAGAAATAGACATGTCTGAACAACCTTCAACAAGCTTGATCTCAACAACAACATGAAGTTTGGAAGCATTCTCACATAGACAACTCTCCACAACAATGAAATCATCCAGGTCAGAGGAATGTGAAAGCCAAATGACAAAAATAGGAAGAGAAAGGATACACCCCTACTTCATTGTGAACAACTGATCTTTGCATCCTCTCGTCTTTGTCCTACATCTCTTCTGCTCCTCTGGTATCAACCTGTTCTGTTCTAAGTAACATGACAGCCTACTTGAAATCACAGAAGTTAGCAATTTCCAAGTTGTTGGCAGACATGTTATTGGCCTGAAGTTGCTTGCCTCACTACCTTTCTTAGGGTTCTTCTGTATCAGAAATATCCTTCCCACTACCATCCACTCTGGGCACCCAATCACAACACACTCCTCTAATGCTACTGCTAGT
>CABFPE010000007.1:3290963-3318685 GCA_900660155.1 Hofstenia miamia | reverse complement strand
TTTCTACAAATAAAATATGACAGAGCTAGTATGCTAGCCATAAAATTTGTATGATACAAATCCCATCACTATGAATAAAGACTGTGCGTGGGCATTTAATTACGTCAGAAGCCCCTGCACACACAAATAAAACGAAAATTAGATGCAAAATTCGTTAAAAAAATTTCGATTTGATGAAAAATCGATTTAACGAAATACTCGATTTAACGAAATATTCTTCTGGAACGAAGGGCTTCGTTAAATCGAGTCGCCACTGTATATATATTTCCTGCTTTTCACTATGAAAAATGCAAAAACCTTGCATTAGGCAGGAAATGGTCCGACATTTCTAAGGCATTTAGCGGGAATCGCATTTTTCCCCATAAATCATATTTTTTGGACATTGCTCACGCAGTATTAACTCGCACTTAAATATATTTACCATGGGGGTAGGTAAATTAAAGAGACACTACCCTGCGAAATTTAAAATATTTATTATTGGAAATGCGGTTAAGATGAGGCTTTTAAAAATCATTTAGAGGATGATATAAATACATATATATTTATTATATGAAGACCACAGGGGAAAAGGGGCACATGTCACACTTTAGCGATTTTGAGTAAATTGAATTTTAAGTTTTGAAAGTCAGCTGCTGCTAAGAAACTTGTGCTAGGTATATACTCTTACTATACACATATACCCTATTTAGTTACATACATGTCAGTGTATTTTATTGATCATCCACATATATCTGTAGGGAATATTGTGAACATTTATACCCGGGGGTGTGTTGGACAAGTGCCTTTCTTCCCCTGAATATGATTGAAGACCCTTTTGGAAAAATGTTTATGGGCACAAATGCAATATATCTACGTAACGAACACCAAACTTTGCAAAAACAACAAATACAGAAATTGGTTCAAAATTTTTAATTAGTTTCTTCTGAGTCGGAATCAGACATAGGCTCATGTATGTTGTCTTGGAGATTCTCATCATGTGGCAATGCATCATAGAATCTATGATTCAAAGGATCACANCATATATATATATATATATATATATATATATAATTAGAAATGAGGCAATTAGTAGAAATCAAAAGTTTAGTAGAAATTATTTTCTATAAAAGAAATGCTAAAATTGTGTCATAACCTATCTTTGGCTTCCACACTGAATTGTTAACAATCTTGTAATTTTTTTAGATCAAATAAACACATTATTTGTTGCATATGTTCTAATTTATTTTAATTACTAGAAAGCATTTCACGTACCACAATATTGAAGCGACAAGAAATTGCATAATTTTCAGTATTATCCTTATCAAGTAGTAAATTGTACCAGTCACAAATTCGTACACATTTATAAAACCCATGGCTGTCAATTTATTTGTTTTTTATAAGTTCATAGTTAGTAATATTGTAACATCCTCTAATAGGCATTACTACTTTTTATCCTCTGTTACTATATAACATTAGTCGTATCACTTGTGGGTAGGGATTTACTAACTAGATACTGTTTAGCTTTTGTTTACTTCTGTTAACATAACGTAACTAGATTTAACTATTAACTATTTAGGTGATGAAGCCATACAGCAATCTCTCCAAAGATCGATAATGGGCATCTGCCCAAAGCGGATCTCCACATCCAGTTTCACCAGTCCATTGATGATCCATTTGGTTGTGTTCCATCTCTCAGCTCAGTGATGCAACTTATGTGTACCCTATCCTAGCTTGGTGCATACTCAAGACAAGATACAATTCGACTTAGACTCTATTTTGTGAAAGTGTTTCATGAATGTGCAACCGGACTCATTACTAGCTGCTTAATTAATATTACATGTAGCCATTATCGAAATATATTGGCTTTGATAAATAGTTTAATATTGAGCAGCTTCCTAACCTACATTTATAAATTAGTACATGTTCGGTCGTTTTATCAGTCACTTTATTGTCAGTAGTTTGGATCTGAAATAGTAATAATATATTACTTAGGCTTGAGTCATCTAACTGTATTTCGAATTCATTTATATATGATCAGTAGTCAGCCAAACGAGAGAAAAACCCCTATACCTAACCTAAGTGCACTTTTGTGGTCTGGCACAAAGACCCTAGAATCTATCTCAATGATGGATCCAGACCACTACTAAACACCACTCATTTAGCTTGACATTGTAATAACTCATCAAAAAACTAAAAATAATGGAAGCAATTTCGCGCCCTTGTTTTGTCAAAAGTATTGTCATTGACAGACACTAATCTCTTAAAGTTGACACTTATTGTTTCTTGGTTGCATGATACAAATTAATCTAACTGATCTAATAATTTATAATATTGCTAATCATAATTCTTATTCGATCTTATTCTCTCTGATTTTACGTTAGCAGCTTAGTTGATTTGGATGATGCTACAATATATCTGAAGACTAAAATATTTTTTCTATAATGAAAGCTTAAGGAGAAATAGAACATTTTCCCTTCATAATTTCCTGGATTTTCACAAATCATTAAAAGTATGAATGTATCTTCATTGCAAATTTCAGAAGATTATTTTTCGAAATTATTTCTATTTATGTTTCATTATAGATAAATTTTTGCAAGAATTTTTTAATTCAAATTTACATAAACAGTAAAATTTTATATTACTAAATGAAAAAACTTTTTCCAGCTTATTTAAGAAAATTTAGTTCATTTGAATTAAGGATTTTGAGAAATTACAGGAAATTTAATAATTTTGGACCAAAAATTCAGATATATATGAAGAGTGTAGGGTTGTCCCAACATGGTTAACAACAAAACCGTGTTGATAGAGGTTGTTTATATAACAGAAAACGTCTTCTAGTATAATTTTGTTCTTGTGTTAATGGGCCAAATTTGAAGCCTCATTGACAGGTTTCCTCTTGCATGACTAGTGACAAATTCAATTCATGTGAATCTAGAAAGTATATAATTCCAAAATAAAAACCTTTGTAGAAAATAATGATGTTTTGCACCAAACTTTATCTTTCTTCTACCTTGGCATGAGTACTGGAATGTTTTCACTTTTCTTTGACACCCCTGCAGTTTAAGGCTAGGTAAACAATGAATTTGAATTCGGCAACCAGATGGTTCTTTCAAAACTGGTGACTCATCTGAGAAGCTTTTAACTAAGGGGTTATTGAAGGCTATTTGAACAAGGGTCTTTGATCATTTTGTTATGAGGATCTTGAAGAATCATTGTGTCCATTCAAAGCCCATTTTCACTAACTTGTATGTGTTAACCTGTCAATGTCGAATTCAAACTAACAGAATAGTAGCTAGTTAATTAAATTAGATGGATATGTGGTGAAGGGGACGAGCTTTTTATCCTATTAACAAGGCAAACTAATGATTTTTTGAGGTAGAGTGGATCTATGGTTTTTAAACAAAGCTAGAGTTCGAATGTTTCAAGTCACCTTTGAGCAGTGCATTGACGTGTATTGCTTTTGTTGCATATCAGTATTTCATTTATCTTAACTGATCATGTATCAGTAAATTGTGTACTTAAAAATTGTGTATTCTATGTGTTTTTCATGTATTTACACAACTAAATTTCTATTAAGAAACAATTTATTCAATAAATGAAATTTGAACTAAAGGTTCCACATTTTTAGGAAAATACTGCTAGATCAAAATTTGCAAACAGAAAACAGATCTTGAGTTCTAAAAATCTAAATTTGTTAGATTCTGATTTTTTCAAATCAGAATTATTCAGCTCTATTTTTACTGGTTTTCATGTTTTAGTATTGATATTTTTGTGTATAATATCATATATTGGTAATACATGTCAATGTACTGCCTTTGAGTGTGAAAATTATAGCATATATAGTTAAATGAAACTCAATCTTAGACTGTCATCATGTCATTATTATTAGTAAAGTACTTAATGTTGTCATAAAGTTTTTTAAAATGTTTAAAATAAGGTATTTCATTTACACAGAAAATTCCCAATTATTTAATTTTTGCTTCTTATTTAATGGAATAGTGAAAACTTTGGTGATGTCATGCATTTTACAAATGCTCTGCCCAACACCTCAAACGGCCATGTCACTTCTTTCAAGATACAAAATTCTCAAAATACCAGTAGAAGCATAATTTTCAATAGTTTCCCTATTTCTAATTACTTCCCATTTAATAAATTCATATCTGTTTATGATATCATGGAGACAGTTAAAGAATCAGTATAAGAAACTGTTTAGCCTTTCTAATTGATGTAGACTTACAAGTTATGACATATTGTCTTTTTGCCAACAACCAATTTACAACACTAATAACAAAACATGTTATCAACAATCTTGAAACGTTTATATTCTTGAATTCAATGAGAAAAATGTGTTGAAAAATACTTATTTTATTTTTACCAGAGATGGTTATTGATAAATCATTTTACTTTATTAACATTTTAGTATTTTAGCATCTTTCATTTACATATTTGTATAAATTGGGAAAAACATGTAATAATTGAGATTGTTTTCCAACTTGTGAAAATGTTCTAGTTTTATATGATTTGAAAGTGTTTTATTTAGTTGTTAAAGTGATTTGGATTTCATTTTTGTTAGATAACAATCTTTACAATTGGATACATTTTTGACATTTGAACAATAGATAACAAATTACATAATGTTAACAGTTGTCTATAGAGAGATGCAACTTTGTACACACAGAGGTATAATGGAATTTTACTGTGTTTATAGTTTGTTACATTTGACAGTTGAACAATAGCCATAGATAAACTATGTTGACATTACTAAATCATTCAACTTTCAACACATAAGAATATACTCAGCCTGCATAATGGAATTTCACATTGATAAAACAAAGACAACTACTCTGAAAGATTTCAAACTTTTCAGTAAGCAATTTTTATAATTAAATCTCAGATATTGTTTTGATTCTTAACACTTTTTTACAATATTATCTCTAGTTTGTTTTACAGATATTTCTTTTAAAATGGAATCAATTTTATTTTAATAAATTGCTGCAAATTTACAGTCCAATGTTAAATTAATTATATACTTTATCATAAATAGAAACGTCATGTATTTGTTAATACACATTTTTTATTGAATTTATTTATGCTTTTAATTGTCATGTGTTTTATACTGTGATCTATCACTTAATTTATTAATCATTCATTTAGATACAACCATGTGAAATTCATAATGTGTAAATACACATTGTGTTTGTTTTTTACAGAATTCCCCCAACAACAATGATGATAAACTAACACAATAAACAAAAATTAATAGTGAGATATATATGGCTATTATAAGCAAAGTGTAGAAAAAATTACATTTTTGTCTTGTCTTAAACACGTATGTGGTTTTTACCATGTATGTTTATTAAATATTAGAAATTGCGAGTTTTTGCATAAACTAGTTCTGAAAAATTATTTTGCATTATTACTGAAATAAGTCATTACACTTCTAACGAGTATTATTATCTCTCTGATTCAAACATTTGTTATTTTACAGGTTGAAGATTGCACAATGCTACTTCATCACTCAGAGCCATTGTGTAATCCATGCTTTTACATTTAGCACAAATTATAAACAATTGATGAATATATAGTATATTCCTTCCTTTGCATATTATATCTTTGATTAATATTAATGCATTTTGAAATATACATCTGTTCCAAATAAAAAATATTATACCCAAGTGTTGTGTTTTACACCTATGAATTATTTTCCTTAATACAGTGTTGCATAATTAAAAACATTGTTACAATGAGCATGTCATAACTGTATTATCAGAAGCAAATACGTCAGTTTGCCTAAAAAATATAAACTTCATCAAAAATTAATTTTAGCTTTGTCAAAATGTTTCTTGTAATCAATTATATCATTTTGCCCAAATTCTAGAAATCAATAAAGAAAACTTTGTCAAAAAATTATTATGCTCAATTTAATATTGTCAAAAACAGTTATTGTTTTCAATTATATCACTTTGCCAAAATCCTAGCAATAAAAAATAAAACTTCGTCAAAAAATTTATTTGTCAATTTAACTATGTCAAAAATATTTCATCTCTAGATGGTGTCCAATAGAATCAGTCCATTACCACATAGCAAATAGTCATGGGTGTAAAAAAACTTCAGGATCACACATAGAAATGGCCTGGGGGTAAAAAAACTTCAGGGTGTCTCATAGGAATGGGCTAGTGCTCTATATAACTACTCCTAATGTTCTTGACTTGCTTTGTTTTGGTTTTGATTAGGATGCCTGGGATGGAGAAATGCTGCATCCCTATTTCATTGGAACAACAAAATGCAATACAATGCTTTCAAAAAACTATCATCAGAAACAAAAGTGAATATACAGAAAGTCATGAAGACAGAGGGGAGAAACCTATCACTAGTGCTAGATGCAGACAACAGGCCAAAAGTAAAGGTGATAATCAGCTACCAAAGAGATATGAATGAAACATTAGAGAGGCCCTACATGAGAAGTTAGGGTGCACATAATATTTAATAAAGAGTTCACATTGGAAATGATGCAAAGTATAATGGCATACAAAAATCAGACAGCAGAGATCCCAGAGAAAAATATGGATAAGGATAATTTGAAAATCATACACATTCTGAAAGAGAAAGACTACAACAAAAATCTCGAAAAATAGGTAGATCAAATGTTAAGGATTGAAAAGTGCAAAAAGTTTGAGCGGCGATTATAGCAAAACATTCCCAAACATCTACTAGATGCTTGTATGCAGACAGAGAACATATTCCCCTGGAGAAAACACCAACAGACATGGTAAAGTCAGAGCTAATTAGATTTGAACTTAAAATATACTAGTGGGCGCAGATTTACAGACCCATGTATCACAATCAGTCTATACAAACAAACCAAAACAGTGGAACTAATGATGGACAAGGAAGGCATCTAAAAAGCAAACACACTATTTATCAAATGCTGCTTTATGCAGAGACAAGAACATTTAAAACAAATCCAAAAGATCTGGGAAAACATGAAGCCACAAAAGAAAATGGAGGAAAAGTGTCCACTAATAAAGATGGAAGCTCCATCAAGAAAATTACACAAAACACTAGAAGTAGCACTCACCAAAATATATCGAGCATACAAGCTGAATACAAGGAAAGATTTCTGGAATCTGATATTCAAAGAAAATGCCCCAGAAATTTTGTATAGGACAACAGCATGGCTACTAGCAATATTTACAACAGAAGATAAGAAGTAAAACTACCAATCTCACAACACATGAGAAATAAACTAACAAAAGTAAAGAATTTCAAGATAGCACTATCCCAATCAATACAAAAACTAAAAACTGGCCCCTCATGGGATACATCAAAAAATGGAATTGCCTAACAAATAAGAGAAGCCAATGCACACAATAGAGAAGATAATCATTCTGATAATAATGAACAAAAACGCAATGGGAAAAATGTCAATTGTAGATATGCTGAACAAGAGAGGGATATGCCTGAGTGAGATAATGTTATTGAAGAATGAATGGTAAAACATATGTAGGGAGCAACAGCAGAAACATGGTTAAGACAACTGGAAAAATAATCAAGAGGAAACTAGTAAGCACAGAAGATATTAGGAACACATTGCAACAATCTCTAGAAGAAGCTATGGAGAGATACATTAGAGATAGTCCATAAATCACATTTACTAAAATCATAAAAAGCACGGAAATAGTGTGAAATGGTGACAAAATCACAGAGAGAAATAATGGTGGAAGAATAATTGTTAATATCCTTGCAACTATTATTATCCCAGAACACACAGCAGACAATCAACAGAATAAACATTGAAAAGTGGGGAGAAGTAAGCCCAGCAAAAACAATCAAATTGATTTATATGGACAATGAGATTAAAGGAATGAAGGAAACTAAAGAAATCAAAGCAAGAAATTATCAGAAAATCAAGGAGCAACAAACAGTAGCAACAATGAAGCTAATGTTCATGGAAGCTTTTATGAGAACAGAATTTGAGGAGCTACAAAAACCATATAATCAACTAGATATAGATGTTGAATGTATTACATCAAGAATAGACATAAAAGAGGAAATACAATTGAAGCTGAGGAGATGCAGGTTAACACAAGCATTTTGGAACACAATTGCAAATGGTAAAATGAATTATCCCACCACAATAGGGCTAGCAATGGTGCCAACAACAAAAGGTTCAATGATACTCAAAAAATGGAGACTGCCAAAAGAAGTAAAAGTCAAAAAAGCCTTCTTACATGAGTGCAAGTCAATTTGAAAGAGAAGGCAAGAACAATCATATAATGAGATGACTATAAAAAGTTGAAAGAAATTATGTTAAGAAACAACAACCGTGAAAGAGTGTACATTGAAGGGACAATAACCCCATATCAGCTGTACACAAGATTTACAAAATATAATTGAGAGCCACATACCAAAGGCCATAATGCTATTCTTGGGAGCTAATGACATATATGGATGGACATATGGGAGAAGCAATACTGCGACTATGACGTCACAAAGAGAGTAGAGATCTTAACAAAGATGAGAATAAATAAGAATGACCCCAGAGAAATCAGTGAACAAGAAGTAATAGAAAACATCAGTCTCTTTTACAAAGATGTATCAAATACAAGAAGCTTGAGCAAAGTCTTCACATTCTTCTACCCAGACACAGCAATAAGAGAAGATCTAGCCTATGCTAGTTGAGCTGATGCACAAATGACACTGTACCAAAAATACTATGAAATATTTTCTAGGAAGATCAATGAGCTGCAAGAAATAACACTGATAGCAGAAAACAACAGAGAAGCAAAGTTCCTGAAATACACAAATACAGTTACAACAGAGAGCAAGGCAGATCTTAAAACGACAAAACAATCAGAATTCGAAAAAACTAAATGGGAAGATCAGCAACCAAAATGATAATTCACAAAGCAGACACTCTGGTACATGGAGAATGAGCTGTGCTAAAAATAATGCAAGCTGAGGGGGGCGTGTAGCANTAAGCATAACAAGCTTGAAATATGGCTGGTAATCCAAAACCTAGGATTTATATTTATATTATTTCCAGATCCAAATTAATAACAATAATGTGACTGATAAAGGGACTGAACATGTAACAATTATTGAATGTAGGTTAGGAAGCCACTGTATATAAAATTAGTAATTAAAGCCAATATATTTCAGTAATGGCTACATGTAATGCTAATTACACAGCTAGTCACAAGTCAGTTTGGATGAATACAAAACACTTTTACAAATAGAGTTTAAGTCAAGTTGTGTCTTTTCTTGAGTATGCACTGAGCTAGGATAGGATACACATAAGCTATATTGATGATTTGAGAAGTGGAACTCAACTAAGTGAATCATTGGTGACCAAGTGAAATTGGATGTGGAGATCAGCTTTGGGCAAATGCCCACTATCAATCATTGGAAGAGATACTGTGTGGCTTTGTCACCTAAATAGTGATTAGTTATGTTTTGTTATTTAGACTCAATTGAACTAATTGAAAGCTAAAGCAGTGTTAAGTTAGTAAATCCCTAACTGCAAGTACACAGCCAATGTTATAAAGTAACACAGGAGAAACAGTCACAATGCCTGGTAGAGGATGTTACAATCTAAAGAAGCCAGCAGGTGAGTGAATATAGTTCAGGTTCATNTGAGGAGGGCGTGCAGCATCATCCAACTAAATCATAAGCTGCTAATGTTGATTAAGAAGAATAAGAAGAATAAGATCAAAAATGATTATGATTAGAAATATATTGTAAAAAGTTATGATCAGCTTAGAGTAATTTGTACAATGCAACCAAGTAAAAACAGCATAATTAATTAGAGATTAGTATTTGTAGATAAAAATTGTTTTGATGAAAAGAGGGGGCAAAATCACTTCAATTATTTTTACCGCCATCTTGGAAAACAAATGATTTAAAATTCAAAATTGACAGGTACTTTTCGGAACTACTATAAATATATTAAAATTCATGTAATCAATTGATAAAGATATTTCTTTGGAATTCTTATATTGTTTCTTTGCTATGGTTTGAATATTTAATACAATGTCAAGCTAAACAAGTTGTGGTTAATAGTGGTCTAGATCCTTGAAAGTTGTCCCTGACCATGAAAGTGCACTTTAGCTAGGAATAGGGGTTTTATTCTTGCTTATTTGATTACTGATCATTATCTACATGTATTAAGCATAACAAGCTTGAAATATGGCTGGTAATCCAAAACCTAGGATTTATATTTATATTATTTCCAGATCCAAATTAATAACAATAATGTGACTGATAAAGGGACTGAACATGTAACAATTATTGAATGTAGGTTAGGAAGCCACTGTATATAAAATTAGTAATTAAAGCCAATATATTTCAGTAATGGCTACATGTAATGCTAATTACACAGCTAGTCACAAGTCAGTTTGGATGAATACAAAACACTTTTACAAATAGAGTTTAAGTCAAGTTGTGTCTTTTCTTGAGTATGCACTGAGCTAGGATAGGATACACATAAGCTATATTGATGATTTGAGAAGTGGAACTCAACTAAGTGAATCATTGGTGACCAAGTGAAATTGGATGTGGAGATCAGCTTTGGGCAAATGCCCACTATCAATCATTGGAAGAGATACTGTGTGGCTTTGTCACCTAAATAGTGATTAGTTATGTTTTGTTATTTAGACTCAATTGAACTAATTGAAAGCTAAAGCAGTGTTAAGTTAGTAAATCCCTAACTGCAAGTACACAGCCAATGTTATAAAGTAACACAGGAGAAACAGTCACAATGCCTGGTAGAGGATGTTACAATCTAAAGAAGCCAGCAGGTGAGTGAATATAGTTCAGGTTCATCCCTTTAATGGAGTAAGAGATGTTACCCAAAATCAATTCTGATTAGCAGGTCAAAGCCATCCTGTCCATTCTGGTGCACAAAGAGATAATTGCAGAAGAGATAATTTACAATCAGAAACACAACAAGGTATTGTCAGAGATTCTGTAGAGGATAAAGGATCCATTTTTCCCAATGGACATGGTCACAGATAGACATTCTAAATGCTATAATTGGCAAGTAAATGAGCAAGGTGTTCTCTACATGAAAAGCAGGAACAATAGGTTAGCCATCCCTGAGAATTTCAACACAACCTCATGAGAAGAGTACATGAATGAGACCATAATCCAAACTGAGAATACTTTACACTAGGTATGCCATGATTGGAGTAAGAGCTGCCATGATTGATGTGATTGATAAGTGTGAGAAATGTCTATTGCAGAACCCCAACCACTTCTCTGAACAATGAGAATGAATATTTTTATAACACCTCTGTACATACTACTACCAAGGTGAGCAGTTTCTGTGTTATGTTTGGACGTGAGGCACTGACACCTCTGTCCATGATGTTCCTGAACTATCATGAGGTGAGTGTGGAGAAATATGTATCACAAATGATAAATGAAATGCATCAGACCCATCTAACCATAAGTCACAACACCAATCAATCAGTTATTCAACAGAAATGGAATTTCAGCTGAAAGCTGTATGGCAAGCCACACAAGTGAGGTGATAAAGTCTTTGCTTACTTCCCAAGCCCAGTCACTGACCAGAATCAAGTACAGAAGTTGGTAGCCTATTGGCAAGGGCTGTTCACTATTTAAAAAGTACTTGATCACAATAAATACACACTCAATAACAGAAAAGTTGTACACTTTCAAAGGCTCAAATGAGCCATCAAAGACATTGAGCATGTAATTCTGGATGACAATAGCAAAATTACACTAATTGATAACAGTGTTGACATATATGAGAAATATGATAACTTAACTGAGTTCTCTGAAGAGGACTTTCACAAGTCTGAGTTTAGGATAGTGAAAATGCTAATACTGGTTTAACTAATACATATGTACTGCCCCAGCCTTGGGCCAGAGAGAATACAATGTTCAATACCAATATTTGGGACCTTAATCTTATTACTCTGTTTAGGAATGATGCCTCACAGCCACAAGCAAAATTCACCAGCACCTCCACACCACCATTGAGTGAGAAGGAGGTTAGAAAATTGAGAGGGTTCAGAAGCTCCAACTAGGTGTGGGAGAAGAGTGTCTCCACCTGAAGGGGCAAATGACCATAAATTAGCATGTCTAAAGGTTGCTGAGCCAAGTCTGACCTCATCTGGGTAAAGAGTGCCCTATCAACAAGGAGAGATAATATTTCAGAGGAGACACAGAATAAAATCAGATGTCCAAAATAAATTTTTGTAGTCTATTCATGTACATGTACATGTTGATTAATGTTATTGAAGAAATATAGTTTATGAATGTCATGTTTGATTAGTGGGTTTGGAAGGATGGGGTGCAAAGTTTTTGTGTATACTCAAGCAGAAATGACAACATTATATTTGATTATTATAGTCTATAATAGCAGTGATATTATTAAGTACAATACTATAAAGGAATACTATCTTGAAAATATTAAAACTCTAACATTATTTCATCAACACTCAATTGCATACCCATGGTGAAAAGATTATTTTTTAAAGAACTTAACAAATGATTAATATGTGTGTGCTTTTGAGTTATTTGCTTCACTAAAATTTGAAATAGTTATTGACATTATAATGTGCTTTTTATTGTTGTTGTTTTACCATTGCTAGCAGTGGCAGAACATATTTTTTGAAATTTGGAAATTTTTTAACATCAGACTCTTTGCAACATATCCCAAAAGTGTATTTTTTGTTTTGTTTTTATAGACTGTTTAAGATTTTTATGCTATAATTGAATACTATTAATTTGATATTAGTAAAATCTATAATCAATTCTCTATCAACAATATAGTGGCAGCTCTAAACCAGAACTAATAAGCTCTTTCAAGTCTTCTGGAAATAGCATCTATATCAGTTGTAGAAAACGTTCTTAAAATGATTAGAAATGGCTAAAAATATTGCATAGAAATTGCTTATAAGAATTTACAAGGCATTTAATTGACCTCATTTATAGAATCATTAACAATTTGTAGTTACATATCACTGCTACACTATTTCATAAAATATCCATTATCAGTAGACAAAAATGCATTAAGCAATATACATAATGCTACACACAGCTAATGAGAATTCATATAAATTATCAACACTGAAAACAAAGATTTCTATTGATAAAATAATTATGTTTAACTAAAATGACCTATTTTACATTCTCTAAAAATATGCTAATAGCCTTGCACATTATAAATCTAAATTGACTATTTTAATACTAAATATAATTACTACAATTTTTTCAAATCATTTTAGAAAAATTCTTTCAAATAATTAATCTTATTAGAATTTCACCTTCAAATGTTAAGTATTTAAGGAGAGTTGATAGACTGGCCCATTAGAAAGCCAAATTATGTTGTGAAAAACATTTGGGAATGGTTAAGAAAACCATTACAAGTTGCCTAAAAATTGTTTAGGAATGTCTTAGAAAATATTTAGTAAGGGTTTGGAAATATTTAGAAAAATATCTACAACAGGTTTAGAAGATGCTAAATGAAGTTTAAAAGATCCTTAGAAGATTTCTTGATGAAGTTTTGCAAATATCATTGATAGAAACTAGATGGCATTCAGCAATGACTAGAAATGGTGTTGTATGAAATATTTATAAAATGTTTTATAACCACTTTTGTTGCACAGTAGATGGCATTTGGCAATGTTTAGATATTATGTTGCATAATAAATTTTGCTGACATAAAGTAAAACATCTTTTAACAAATCATGTCAATATAACATTGATAGAAAATGCTTTATTGATTATTAGGTTACTTAGTCGCAGGAATTGGGGAACAGGAAACTCCTATAAGCAGCAGTACTTAAAATAATTCCTCTGTATCTATGGAAGATTAACAAAATCATATCAATCTAGCAAAACCATCAACTTGAAAATATTCGATAACAAGAAAATAAAGAAAGGGTTTAAATGAACAGTTTGTTGCGATATTCAGTTAAAGTTCACCATCTGCAATAATTATACTCATAATTGCAAATGTTCAATTGATCAAGATGAATTCAAAATAATATTGTTCAATTTGCAGGGCAAAATAAAAATTTGGCAATTAGAAGATTTAAAGAAATATTGTAACATAATCAACATAATATCATGTGTGGTCAAGGTGAGAGAAGGAGTGAAAAGAACTAAGACTCAAGTAAAATAATTATTAAATGTAAAACACATAATTATTATTAATGATATTATTTGAAAAAATATAAAAGCAGTATCTTTATATTGATTTGCTTGGGAGTACATTTGGCAAATGGAAAAAGAATGAAATGCAAAAGCTAATTAATGCTGATGTGCGTAAAACAGCAGACTAAGAAATTAGAGGGAAAATGAGTAAATACACAACAACATCAATTAGACAGGTACTAGCCAAGTGTTTGATTGTTTAATATTACTAAGTATAAAAAGAGTGCAGTTGATTTATTTGATGATGGACAAAATTTATTGGATTTACTTCTTTATCTTTGTCAGGTTATTTTTTAAATTTAATGGAAAGCTAAACTGTAAAAGCACTAGAGCAATCTGGACAGTGGTCCCCAACTGCATTTAAAGAAAGTCTTGAACAGCAAGCATATACAGCCTTTCAAAAGTGTGGTGCAGCTGGTAGTCATCATTTACTTGAAGTGCTTTTAGGTTAGGTGTAGGATTAGGGAGCTTTATTCATTATAGCTTTAGTATTGGTCATTATTCAACAAGTAGTATTATTATGATTATTTGGTTAACACTCATGATAGAGGCAATGTTTATTAGATCTCATTTTTCTTGGTTATTAGATTGATTGCCTATTAGGAAATTCTCTGATATTGGACTAACTTACAGTATTTATTTCTTGCTGACCACATTGATTGTTCACATGTATCAAGGGCTTACATGTACTTTTATATCTGTAGGATTATTATATGTAAGGAAATATAATAAGCTGAAGCACCCTGGTTGCATTACTTCCTTCTTATATTTTAACTGCAATAATAACAAGAACAATCAACACACTAAATTGTTAACAAATTACACACATATGTTCACTGAGGTACCATTTCCATGCAATGTATCTACCTTTGGTAATTCTGTTGATGTCATCTGAGTGAAGCTGGATTAAATCACAAAGACCAATTATCCTCTAATGCATTGCTTCAGGTCAGGTTGATACCCATTGCACCATCTGTCACTCTCAATCTAAATGAACAGTAGTTATTTGAGGCATTAAGTGTAGCTAATGCTACATTAATTAAGTTAAACAGTTAACTATAAAATACAGAGAGAGAGAGAGATGTTGTAGTCTGTCATACTTTGCATAGTGAATAAACTGGAATTATGTTGAGCAAAAGCCTAAATTAAGTTAAATTTTATGTTGGCAAGATTCTACAATATATTATCACTGAAAGTCCTTATCAGTTCATTGGAATTGAAAGTGTGGCATAATCCAAATAAAGAGAAACTAAGGACACAACTAAGACTAGTAGTAAAATAATTTGATTAAAGTATAAACACATGGTTATTATCCTTTGATTACATGCTTATTGTTTTATTGCTTATAAGAATTTGATATAAATATGCAGTAATAGTTGTGATTGCAATGAATGAATTTTCCTGGATTTACTTTGTTATTTTAGTCAGGTTTATTTAATTATATTAGTGGAAAGCAAAATGGTTGAGCATGAGAGTAGTCTGCAGGTGGTCCCCAAATCTGGCTAAAGGTATTTCAGAACAGCTGCATGATCCAGCATTTCAAAGGTTTACAAATAGGGGTTTTTATCTGTTCTAGCTTTCCTTTAATTGATTTGCTAATAAGAGATGTTTTTCATAACTCACTATAGGCTAACCCTTTTTAGATCCAAATTCTTAGTTTCATTAATAAAATTTATTATAAATATGAGGTGCCTCAGAGCCTCAATCTTTGCTGGCATGTTTGTTTATGTCATTCACTTGTTCAATCTCATATAAAGTATTCTTTGACTATTTACCAACATACAATTCCTACTCTCTGCTGGCAGCCTTGATTGCTCACATGTATGGAGGGCCTTCATGTACGATTATAAATATAGGGATATTATATGTAGGGATCTATAACAAGGGAATACATTGAGGTTGTGCTACTGGTCTTTACTTACTTGATGATAGTAACAAGAGTAATCAATGCAATTTATTAATAGGTTACAAATCACACATTATCCACGCACTTTTAGGTCTGTTGCCAAACTCTGTGGTTTCCAAGAAGACTGGAGTAGTTAACAACTGGGATTTCTCTCTTTCTTGCATTGATCTGCATCAGGTTTTGACCCTCTACCACCAATGACTCCCAACCTAAATAGATTGTGAAAGTAAACATAACCAGAACTAGTGATGTAATACTAATACAATTCAAAAGGGAATGATTATGGAATCTCTCACACCCTTTGTCTACAAGAAAAAGGAGATTTGTCTTAAGAATTACACCTATTTCACTCAAATTAAGGGTTTGACAAGATTCTACAAAAGCTTCTTGATGAAATAACCAGAAATGAAGCTCTAGTTCAGATCTGTTGATTGTCTTACTTTCTAGTAGTGGTGACCATCAACTGTTTTGAATACCCAAAATTAATAAAGGTATCTGAAAATATTTGGCATCTGCAATTTTCAGCAGCTCACAGCTTAGAAAATTACCCAACAAATGATTTTCTATGTTTTAATACAACCACATCAAATACAGTTAAAAATGGACTATGTATCATAAATGAGCAATAATTTGAAAAATATGTACTGTGACATCCCTGTTTACAACATATTTACAAAATTGTTTTGGAAACAATTGCACAACAATCATTGAAGTCTCATAAGGTCCTGAAATACAACTTTTTATAAATATTTTAAAACAATAGGAGTTTTATAAACACTAGTTCTCATGATGCTTTAGAAAACGGGACACAAATTGAAAAATATTGTATTGTTGATTTTGCATGAACAAAACCTTAAGTTTAGGATTGAGATGACCTTAAAGAATTACTAGAATTAACATTTATTCAACTTGGAAGAACTACAATAATGGAATATCATTCAAGGAGCCTTTATTATCATCACAGTTGCTAGATTATAAAGACAGTGCATAGTATCATTAATTTCATCTTCTAAACAAAGTTTAATATTTCAGCAAAAGAGAGATAAAATCTCAAAAAAGTTGGTTTTTTCATGGATTCTATTGTGACAGAATGTGAAAGGAAATTTCCTCATCATCCTCAGTGATGATTGAAGGGTGAAAGCTTAAAGGCAGCTATTCTGAAATAAGAGTGCATATTTAATCAATTTTAAATTAGAATAACACTCAGAAATTTTTAGGTGTAGATGTGTTATCAACTTGATTAGTGCAGGTCACCTACAATAAGGCATAAATAATTCAGCTGAAGGTTAAACACATGACTTTTGAGCAGAAATTAAGTAATAAACCTGCAAATGATTTTATAGTACCTGTAAATTGTTATAGAAAAATTTACTAAGCTAAAACAATTCATTAACAATTAATTTTTAGTGGAGAACAGTATTATTTTGTTATAGTAAATTCAAAACAAGTTATTTGAATGTTTTTAATTTGCTAATGCTTTTTACAGCAATGGTGGTGGTGTTTCACAGATTAATTTATATGGTGTTTACAAGATCAAACTAGAAATCAAAGAACAAAGACGGTAGTTTATTAGCAATATTTTACCTGAAATTTTAGTAGACTAACTTATTTTTTCTAGCTTTTGTTTGAAGAGTCAATAAAAAACATTATTGTGGATGCTAATGCTAATTTACTACTCACTGGTTATCTATAATGTGAGTCAATTAATGTGTGAATCACCAATGTACAAAGAAAGAAGATGTTCATGTGATCAGTTGTGACTAATTAGCTACATTTATATTTAAATAAGTGTAAGACTATCATGCCATGAGATTTTGCCTATCTATCAGTGAGGAAAATACAAAAATGGTAGAAAGTACTTATCATGTATTTTATCACACATTGGTAATTATCTGTTATAATATATGATATCATCTTTTATAATATGCATTGCTTGGCAAGATGCTGTTTATGTCAGTAACAGTTCATAACAGTGAGGTGAGGATCTAACCAGCTGCAGTTAAGCATTTGTAGAGCACAAACAAAAACAGAGATATATGCGTACATGTATAATTCTATATTGAAAGCATAGAGCATCCTTACATGTTGAAACAAGTGCTATCAAGGACAGCTGCTTATGATAAATTAAGTACAAGTTATTGATGGTTGAGGATTTCAAAATATTTATGTAAGTAATTGGCATTCTACAACCTGAAAATTTTCTGAATTTTCTCAATTGTTTTCAGAGCTATACAAATAGTAATGAGCATATTGCTAATGCAACTTTAAATGAGATAAGTGTTCTGAACAATTAATAGCAAAAGCTTTCTTTGATGATGGAGTTAGCATTCAAATGAAGGAAAAGGTCAAATAAATGTTGATTCAGTTCATAACATGAACCTTGAAGAATTTGTTGTAATCAATTTAACCCAACTGGCTGATAATTGCTCAGTGAGAGTCTCTTGAAGAATCTTGCCAACACTGATTTCGTGGTAAATTAAGAGTTTCTTATCCATTTCTCTGAGTATTTGTGATGTATATGGTGTGACAGATCCTGAAAATTGTATCATACTTGTTTATATTTGTCAACAATATGTATTTATGTGCACAATAAATTGAACTTTTAGTTTGATAAAGCTTAGAAATATTTTTAGAAGCAACATAAAAAATCATACTATTAAAGAAGCTTTACGTATTGAACAGCTTTTGTATATGGCATTCTCAGAATCCTACTGAAAAATACGTCTTGTTTTTATGTGAATAGTTTTGCATCATTTAGTGACATTCATGAATTGCATATTTTACAATCTTAGGTGTATTTACTAACCATATGCATCAGGAATATCAGCACAGCATCCAAAATGTCTGCATAAACAAAAAGTCAACTGTTATTAATGTAGCCTTTTATCATGTGGATTTACTGCAGAGATGAGGTTGTAAATGTTGCACATCAATATATGTAGGGAATGTTAAGCTTTTTCAAATGAAATATTAATTATATATTGTAGCATATCAGCTGTATCAATTCATAGCGTATTAGTGGAGTGTTGTTGAATCAGGGGATGGTTATTATTCCCAAGAGGGAAGTTCCTTCTCCAAAATATCTTGCAGATTCCTTACTGCAAATAATGGGAGTGTGCTCTTCTGCATTTGATAATGCATTGGGCACACTGAAATGTTATAGTAAAAAATCAATAATCTGGATAGATAGATTTCTTAAGAGAAACTTATCAGTGTCTTAAGTTAAGAACAATGTTATTGACATCTTCCTGATGTAGATTTCCAGAATTCTCGTTCTTTCTCCTTCACTCTAATGAATCATGATGAAAATTTAAGGTTTGATAATTAAACAGAAATTTAGCAGACTATATAGAATAATGTTGTAACAGTGATACAATGGTACCATGAAAACTTTCTTCTTTTAAATATAACAAGTTTCAACTTCCCAGTGTTCTTAGTTTTCCTTTTATTTGCATATTAAAGAGGCCGTTAATTTAGGTTAATTATATATATATATATATATATTAAAGCTATGCTACCAGGTTGCATTTATTCCTATAATACGAACAAAAACAATGTGCAAAAGCATTAATGTTGTGATTTGTTAATAAGCAACATTAATAAAAAGCCCACTAACAATCCACTAAGTAAAAACAGTAAGCCATTTCCACAATAACTGGTGATCTGCGAATTTCGATGGTTTTTCCCTCTCTGCAATGGCTACGCTGCTGGTCTCAACCCCGGAATGCTGCCAGTGTTGATCTATGATCAAAAATAATTAAGACAACTTAACGGATAGCAATATGCTGTAATGAAAAGATCACAAGCTTAATTAGCAATAAATACGAACAGTATAAGTTCATAGAATCACACCCACTGAGACTAATGCATCGCAATTACATTGGAATTCTATTAAAGTTAAGCTTTAACTAGAGATGCTGCTTGGGGGTTTATAGCACAACCAAGGCTTGTCTACTATATGTTCAATGGCATATTCCCATTTTGAAATCGTTGCTAATTCAAGTGTTTATTACATTGTTGTGTTGATAATCAATTCCGTTAGTCAACACTAAAGAACTAAATCAATTTGAAATTCAGCTGCATCCATGGCACATTATTTATAATTGGTTAATATTTCCATCTACACTGTATCCATTGTTTTGATGTAATCTTGTGATACGCAAATACTAGAACTTATTATACTTACATAGTATAATATAGTTGGCTGCAAAAAAATGAGACTAGAAAAAAGGCATATTACTTTTGAACTACTGAACGTAACAACTCAAGAAAAGTAAGATTTTAAAGATACATTATAGGACTATAAGTAAAAAAGCCTCAAAGTCTAATTGTTTTCCTCCTGTAGAAATAACTTCATTCAAACGAACTGAAACTGATTTCATTAAATTGGACTTCATTTCAGATGTCAAAATGTGTTGACTTTCTTGGATTTTTTCTTTTAAATCGGATATATTTTCGGATTTTTCTTCCTCAACGTCATTTTTCAATATCTGCCACACGTTTTCGATTGGAGAAAGATCAGCAGAACTTGGTGGCCATTGCAAAAACTGGATATTATTTTCAGAAAACCAATTTTTTGTCTTTGCTGACGTGTGCGGGGTTGCTCCGTCCTGTTGGAGTATCCATCCATCCTCATATAAAGCATCAGCATAAGGCATAAATTCAGCTATAATTTGGCAATATCTTTGACTGTCGATTGTGGCTTTTCCGTCTAAAATTTTCAAATAAAACCCACGGTAGGAAAGTGCTCCCCAAACCATAATTTTTTGGTCGAACTTTTGAACCGCTTTCGTTGGTCTTGGACATTTCTTTGACGACCACACCTGTACTTTGTTTCTTTGTAGTTGAAATACGCACTCATCAGTTATCCAAACATCTTCAAAAGTGTAGTCTTTCCAATCTTTCACGAAATTTAATCTGTTTTCTTGATGTTCTTTTGTAATCAGAAGTTTTTGTAACTCCACTTTTTTTCAGTGTTCTCTGAACTCTGGTTTCATGCACAGAGATGTCGGCTTCAGTTTGAAGTCGGTTTGCAATTTTTTTCCCAGAAATATAGGGATTTTTGAGAGCAATTGCGACTGTTTTCCAATAATTTTCGAGGGCGACCATTTCTTTTTCTTCTTTTGAGAGATTCTCCTTGTCGAATTTTTTTGAGCTTTCGAAAATAAGTTGCTCGAGAAATTTGCGATGTCGCAAATGCGTTTCCAAGCTGTTCCAACGTTTCTATTCAGAAGAAATCAAGCAGAAACTTTGCAAAGCAAAAAAATTTGTTTTGTAAGTGTTTTCAAATAATTACGAAGTACCAGTTTAATTAATCAACTTTTTTGTTGGACTATTTTAAAGTTCACAAAACTCTCGTTGTCTTTTATTTTTTTAGTTTTCCTCTAAAACGTCTCAATACGTTTCCACAAAGCGTGAAAAAAATAGGTGTTCAGTCTCATTTTTTTTGCACTCAACTATACAAAATTATTTATTAAATTCATTTATTTCGAAAGGTAACTCTATAATCAATAAAGAGGTTCATTCCATTAATATACATTCATATTTTACTACGCAATTGATCATCCTAAAATTTTTACTTGATGTTTCATTACCGCAAGTTTAGAATTATTTCTATATTTATTTTGCTTCTGCACTACGTGAAAATATATACTTTTGAATATTTTAATTTTATTGATTATGAATGAATAATGTGCTTCATTTAGAACAATTTTGACATTTTTTTTCCAAATTATTTAGGAGTAATGAAGATGTGAAAATAAGGAGTTTTTTAAGAGAATATAATGTATGACAATGTTTCTAATGTTCTTGAATATGCGAGGCAAGAATGCTTCAATAATTATCAATTGCTTATGAATCTAGGGAAACGCCCATTTAATTAATAAGATGTTGTACGGCCTTTATTCTATTGATTCTTTTAAACAAAGAAATTCTGAATATTAAATAATCAGTATGTGAATTTTTAATATAGGTAGCTTAGGTAATATATATATATATAAAATTAAGGAAACTGATGCGTAAATGATTTTCCATAAACTATGAAAATATGGAGTCTGTGAAAAACATATTCAAATGCAACAAGTGAAGAAATGCATCGTTTTTTTCAGAATTACAATGGTTTTAACTCATGAGTTGGGGAGAATTTCTTCCATAGATTTAACATGTAAGATCTTGTATGGGTGCTTGCTTACAATGCATGTGCATTGGGACTAACAGATGCTTAAAAATTCTTATTGAAGTATTCTATTTTATTAGACATTATAATTTACACTAATATATATTATTATATAATTTCAACTCATGTAATCAACACCTGAGCCGAGAAGGAAGCCTTACATTAAATTGGCGACCATAGCCGGCCCGGCTCGGTAACCCCCTGATCGGTGACCTATGTTGACTGGTCCGGTACTCAAGTTACCCTTATGTGAGTACCGGCTTTTACCTGATTTCACAGCATTTCTAAATTCAATTTTTTACTGGTTGTGACCGGTATTGCTGTTTCTCGTTCGTTTTTTTTGCATTACATAATGCATTTGAACAGTTGAAAGAAAGTGTGTGAACGTATGCGCATTAATATATCTGATTAACCCTAAATATCTCATTATCCATTTAATGACACAAAATCCAGCCTATTTAGACAATAATTTTAATGTTGCAAGCTTTAATAAAGTGTTTTGTTTGAATATTGTTAATCCTATGTAAATAATTATTCAATGATAGATTTTTTATATTCTTGCCGCGCTACGATTTACTCAAAAATCGATCGTGGGCATTTTGAATCTTAATTTTAAACCTAATTAATAAGATGAACTTGATGATCAAGAAATCAAAATAGGCCAATCAAGTTAATAATAATTCCGCCACTCGTAGTTAATTATGCAGTATGTTTAGTCTGAAAACATTACCAAAAAGTGAGTTATGGGATCTTATTGGCCAGTGCTCTTCAGGCACAGTGGGCAAAGGCATGTTTACTAACAGTTTCCATAAGTTCTATAAGTCATTACTATTACGATTCATTTGAAATAAATAACGGTAAAAGTTAAATGGAGAGTTACAATTAAATATTGTTGTATTGTTTATAAACAATGGAACAATATTTAATCTGTATCTATAGATACTTAGATCCTTAGAGCTCTTATTTACAGAATTTATGCCACGGAATCGTCATTCAATGTTCAATATCATTATTATGTTATATGCACTTGTATTTATTCAAAAATGACGACTTACATTAGTGAAATGTAAATTACAGTAAATTTACAATCATATTTTATAAAATGTAATTATGGTTATTGTCACGTGCTTTCTAAGCCTAATGCTTAAAAAGTGAAGTGAAATGAAGTCTGACCAAATACCGTCCTGTGGTCAGTACCGATGGACTTCCATTTCTGCACCTAAGTACCACTGGTAAGGAATGCGCCGCATTTGTAGCCCCGAAGATAATATTAATTAAGTTAGAGTATATTATCTATATTATATTTTTTCATTGTGAAGATTTGATCTCAGATGGGCATGGTCTGAGCTAATGCATTGCAAAAAAAGTGCAATAGAATTAGAAATAATATGTTTTTAAAAACATAATTATAATTTCATACATTGGTTCTATACGAAGTTCTAAGATTGAATTTTGTGTTTCTCAATATTTTACAGATTTTAGTATATATTTGAATATACCTAACACGAGTTTAGCACAACTAAGATGGATCGAATTAATGTTATACTAAATGAGTTACATCCCGGCCTGATCGGGTATGATCCTATATTCTTCAATGCAGAAAGGCTATCAAAAGACCATCTATATATTTCGAAATTTAACTAAACTATACAAATACATAAATTAATTGAATTTTCAATATAATTTAGTCATTAACATTATATTAATTCAAAGAACACTTAAAATTAAATCTCACTGAAAAAATAATATTTTAAAAATTGGAAATGCCTTAAATTTATAAAAATCATATTTGTCTGACATATTTGTATGTTATGGTTTCATATCTAGCTCGGAAATTGCTTTGTTTTACATTATCATATCTAAATTCATAATTACAGGAATGGATGTTTCCATTCTGACATTAAGCTAATAGTTGATAATTTTACGTTTGATTAATAATGCCTATGATATTTAATTGCGATAAAATTTCGAAATTATAATAAATTAGATTATTTTCATAATTTTGAAAGTAATATTAGCACTACTTCTTCAGTTTCAACTAAATATTTGCTGCGAATGAATATAATAATAAATATGAGTTATCTTTAGTGCCTCGAGTTTAATCAAGAATAACTAAGCCATGCTTGATTTATAGTTGCTTTGGATAACAAAAATTTTTACATTTTTAAGCAAAATTTAAACAAAGTATTATTTTTATCAATGACAGAAATATATTGATTCAAAAAGAAGTGTGCAGTTTGCGAAAATTTAGAAAAAACTCTGCGTTAAAAAAATAATTGCTGAAAGATTCAAAGATAAATTTGAAGGAGGAATTAAAATTTTTTCAAATTCTTCCTATCATATTGCTTGTAAAAAATCTTCTGCAATGGTACCGTTGGTACAGAAATTTAAACAAAGTAAGATGCTATACTACTAGAAAACCAGACGGAATGTAATAACATATATTTGTAAATATCGTACATAGTATCATTTTATATTCAATACATCAGAACTATTTGTTTGTTTAATACAGAATATAAACTGCATATTTACAAGGGTTTCGGCCAAAAATGACGAATCAAGTAAAGAACTGCTTAGAATTTTTTTCCTTTCCCTGTCTAGTTGAGGTATGAGACAAGGAATCAGGATGTACCTCAGTCATGCAGAATCAACATTTAGCGTCTTTCATTTACTAAGAAATCCATCTCTAATTAACCACATCAAGCTTCATCTAGATGTGAGATGATTAATATATTACTACATAAAAGTAATATTTGTAATTCACTATTTTATGCATTCCAGTTGTACGAAGTCTAAATATTATTGAAAAACAATATAAATTGGTCTGAGTTATCAATATCTAAAGTGGATTCAATCAAACAAGTGCGTTAAGAAAAATTACAATTGTTGTTATATATATATATATACAGTACTGGCAAAAAGTTTGGGAACAGTAACCTGTCTGAAGCGTGTTTCATGCTATTTCTGGAAACTTCGTAAAATTCCTGGAATTACCAATTTTTTCTTAGAATTTACAACAGATTCATTTAGGTAATCAAATTAACACAACTTTAGAGTTACACACAACACATTTTCACTGAAAAAGCCCTATCATTTTAATTTGAAATAGGGTCCGTGGTAGTGAAATTTCACCAACAAAGCGGACACACAAAATATTAGTGAGTTTTTCTGAGTTAACTACTTACTTTCTACACAGTGTTATCATATTATTTCTACATTGTGTTGTTATATTCTTTCTACATTGACTTTTTTAGTGGAAAATACAAAAATTTCTAAATTTGGAAAGTGTTCCCAAACTTTTGGCCAGTAGTGTATATATATATATATATATATATATTATATATGTATATATATACAAGCAAATCTACCATTAGAAACCTGGTATGTATTTGTGTAATTTATGCTATTCAATAAGTATAAGTTATATCATAACCTAAGTTAAATTGTCAGCTATAAAACCCTCTACAGCAAAATGAGGAAGGACATTTTGACTAACACTTGTTCAAAATTCGATTAAATAACTTATAGAAACTCCTTAGATAATGTACGATAAGATTTTATATACACTGGAATATCGAAGAGACACGATTGATTTTATTAATAAACATTTAATTTGATGCCCTTAAGCACGAATGCAATATAAGTTAATTAATGCCCACAAAATACATGTAATAAATCTAGCAAAGAAATAAATGCATTAAAAGTTGAAAAAATGAATATCTGTAACTCATTTTGTAAAATCATAGAGGACTTCAGTTTGCAGCATAGTATGTGCATCTAACTAGGTAATATGAAAACTAAGAAAAGAAGACAATACAAACTTTTTTTTGAAAACCTTCCTCACACCCATAAAGTATATGGCAGCATATTATTATGGTATTAGTTAAGAAAAATGCAATTGCATCATTTAACAATGAGGGTTAATAATTTAATAATAAAAGCATCCCTAATAAGAAACTAATTGCTGAAGTCATGAAAATATCATTGAAAAATCTAGGAATGCTTAGAGGTAAGAAAGAACCAATTATTAATAAAATTAAGCAATTGCAAAAAAGTATCCTTCATCAAGTATCCATCATCAAAAATATATAAAGTATTTCACTGAACAACATCTATATGTTATCAATAATGTTGCACATTTTACTAAGTATCCTGAATGTCTAAGAAGAGCTTCACTGCATCTTTAACAAGGGCGACTCTACATATTTCATTTTGGGCAACAAAAATATTACAAAATGATATTGAAATTCTTTCGAAGTATTTCGCATGCAATCAATTAAAAATTAATATTGAAAAAACGTAATGCATTATATTTTCAAAAAATTCTGTAGAAGATATAGCAAACAAGATGGAATTTATTGTTAACTGGGTTCCAACAAAACAAAGTGATCATGTTACATATTTAGATGTTGATATTGAAAAAGATTTAAAATTTGATAAATTTCTCCTAAAGAAGAAACAAAAAATGCCTTCTGTAGTTAGAAAGTTGTACCATCTCAGAAATTTATAAGCAGATTATCCAGCTCAACTATTACATTCATTTTTTTGTTTCAATTACATTTATTGCTCATTTTTATTTGTTAATTTTAATACAAAAAGCAACTATTCGCGAATTACTTAAAAGTAACTCCACGATTACATAAATTTATTCCTAACCTAGTTTGAATTTAGCATCCTCTAATGTTTGAAACGACTTAGAAAATTACATTAGGGTAGCAAAAATTATAAAAAAAATAGAAAAAAATTAAGAAGTATTATTTTACACTAACAAAACAGAATCAGAGGCATAAACATACTAAACACATTTACTAATTCCGTACAATGAGCTCAATACATATATAAACACACACACAAATATTAATTATTATATATTATTTATTTAGTTTGTACTATAATTGTATCCTTTGGAAAATATATTGCTTCGAATCTTATTAATATTATAATTATCCTTGCATCTCACAGCTTCATGCTGGTATTCCTCTCAGTTCGGGGAACTCACCAGTTCCCAGGGAGTCTGAAAGCTTTCCTCAGGACTCTAGCTGTTCCTAACAATGCTGCCTTCTGTCCTACTGCTCCTCCCCACTTTGTTACTCCCAACTCCTCCAAGTATCTCTTATGCTTCTTACTCACTGCTCCTACAACTACCACAACTACTTCAACTTTCTTTAACTTCCACAGCCTTTCTATTTCCTCTGCTAACTCTCTGTACTTGTCTATCTTCTCTTTCTCTTTGCTTTCTACATTTCTGTCCTTTGGTACTGCTATGTTTATCACTGTTCCTAATCTTTTATCTTTGTCTACCACTACTATGTCTGGACTCCGTGCTTCTATCACTTTGCTCGTCTGTATGTTGAAATCCCACAGTATCTTAACCTTCTCATTTTCTATGACGCCCTGTGGCTTGTGCTCATACCACTTGGCTCCTGCTTCTAACCCATGCTGCCTGCTCAAACTCCAGTGTACCATTCTTCCCAC
>CABFPE010000007.1:3228880-3252997 GCA_900660155.1 Hofstenia miamia | reverse complement strand
CTCCAGGTTGCAATTCCAGGATCTCTGTGAAGTTCATTTGTTTGGTTTGGGGCATCTCTCTTCATTTCATTAGTAGTTGGTTTGTGTAAACAACTTGTTGCTTTCATACTTTCACTCATAGCTTATGATGTCGTTTTGTGGGTGGTTTAACTGAATGTTTCTTCTGTAGGTTTGCTGTTCTTGGCTGTCACAGTCGCCATGTAATATCCTCTACCAGGCTTTATCACTGCTTGTCTACTGTTACCTTGTAACATTAGCTGTGTTATTGCAGGTAAGGATTTACCTATTGTTACTGCTTGACTAGTTTCTTCTATTATGTTGTGTAACTTCAATTAACTATTCACTTTTTAGGTGACAAAGCCATGTGGTAACCTCAGTAGCAATCTTCTAGTGAGCATCTGCCTGAAGTGGATCTCCACATCCAATTTCACCATTCCATCTGATGTTTGACTGCCACTTCTCAGCTCAATCAAGATAGCTTATGTGTACCCTACATCAGCTCAGTGCTTACTCTAGACATGGCACAACTCAACTTAATCTCTATTGTGTGAAATTTTTATATCTATTTGCAACCAGAAACTGTTACTAGTTGTTCATTCAATATTATATGTAGCCATTACCAAGATATATTTGCTTAGTTAAATAAGTTCTAGTTGAACAAGTTCCTAACCTACATTTACAATTACTACATGTAAGGTCATTATATCAGTCAATTATAAGTCACTAATTTAGATCTAAAACAATATTAAAATAATTCCTAAGGTTTGGTTATCCAACCATTTGTTGACAGTTAGTTATCTGATACATGTAGAATGTAAATATTACATGTAGCCATTACCAAAATATATTGGCTTATTTAAATACAATTTGTTCAAACACCTTCCTAACCTACATGTATAATCTACTACATGTAAGGTCAATTATCAGTCAATTATGGATCATTAATTTAGATCTAAAATAACATTAAAATAATTCCTAAGGTTTGGTAATCCAACTGTTTGCTGACAGTTAATTATCTAATACATGTAGAAGTGAAATGCTAGTCAGCTAATCAAGAGAAAACCCCTACACCTAATTTAGGTGCACTTTCATGGTCTGACACAGGGACCCTAGAATTGTTCCCTGTGATGTATCCAGACCACTACCAAGCACCACTTGATTAGCTTGACATTGTATTAAATAATCAAACCATTAATAAGATGAAAAGTAAGAATTCTAAGTAAAATTCTTTATCAAATGCTTACAGTAAGTTTCAATGTATTTATAGTATTTCAAAAGAAGTACCTGTCAATTTAAATTTCAAACTTCTTCCAAGATGGCGGAGATAAAATAACCTAAGCGTCATTGTGTCAAAAGTATTTTTATCAACAGATACAATTATCTTTTTATTGACATATATTTTATTCTTGGTTGCATTTTATAAATTAATCTGAAATTATAGCAACTAATTGATTTTAAGTAACTCCATTTTGATCTTAGTCTCTTCTGCGATGTTTGCAGCTTTTTTCTGATTAATTTTGGATGATGCTACAATATGTGTCAAAAATAAGAGATTAGTATCAGTCAATAATAATATTTTTTGGCAAAACAAGAGGGAGAAATTGCTTCCATTATTTTTAGCCACCATCTTGGCAGACAAAAAGTTTAAATTTGAAATCAACCAGTACTTTTCTAGATTTACTATAAATAGGAACTAAACCTTGTAAGCAATTGATAAAGAATTTTATTTGGAATTCTTATTTTGTTCTACTATAATGGTTTGATTATTTAATATGATGTTGAGCTAATCAAGTGGTGTTTAGTAGTGGTCTGGATCCATCATAGAGAACAATTCAAGGGTCTTTGTGCCAGACCATAAAAGTGCACATAGGTTAGGTGTAGGAGTTTTTCTCTTGGTTAGCCAACTAGTGATCAATCAATACATGTATTAAAATAATTAACTTCAAACAAACAGTTGGATAACCAAAACCTAGGGAATATATTAATACTATTTTAGATCCAATTTAGTGACCCATAAATGACCAATAAAGTGACTGAATATGTATGAATTTATAAATGTAGGTTAGGAAGCTGCTCAATACTAATGCATTTATTAAAGCCAATATATTTTGGTAATGGCTACATGTAATATTAATTAAGCAGCTAGTAACAAATCAGGTTGCAGACAAATGAAACACTTTGACAAAATAGAGTTTAATTCAAATTATGTTATGTCTTGAGTATGCACTGAGCTAAGATAAGGTACACATAAATTGTATTGATGAGCAGAGATGTGGAACTCAACCAAATGGAACATCAAAGGATTGGTGAAACTGGATGTTGAGATCAGCTTCAGGCAGATGCCCACTATCAATCTTTGGAGAGATTGCTGTATGGCTTCATCACCTAAATAGTGAACAGTTAAATCTAGTTGCATTGTGTTAATAGAAACAAAAGCTAAAGCAGTATCTAAATCCCTACCCACGAAACTATGACTAGTTTTATGCAGTAACAAAAGATAAATAGTAATGATGCCTGGTAGAGGATGTTGCAATGTGCCAGGTTTGAAAGATTTAACTTGTCTTCATGGGAGAGTAGAATTGTAGCATCATCCAAAAGGAATAAGCTGCAAACAGAGATTAACTTTGAATGATTAATAGTGATCAGAATTATGATTGTAAAAATTTAGTTAATTATCCTATTCATTTTGTAAGATGCAACCAAGCTACAATATTGTACATTCTAAGACAAATTATCAGAGCTNCAATACAAAGATCTTACTGTGTACGAATCCAAAAACGATTGCAATACCTATGGTACTGCCAAGATGGAGACTCCCTAAAGAGGTACGACCAGCAAAAGCATTTCTACACGAATATAAATCATATGTGAACTCACAAAGTAAAGCCATAGAGATGACAGAACAGGAGGACTACAAGAGACTGAAAACAATATTGCTAGATAATGACAATAAAGAATGCATTTACATAGAGGGAAACATCACCCCAGATCAGCTATATACGAGGGGAAGAGCAATACACATCAAAATCCAAGAACTGAGGGAGGAAATAGAGAAACGCCAGCTGTGGGCAGTTATGCTGTTTTCGGGAGTTAACAATATTGTATGGACTGATATGTGGGAACAAAAGTATTGCTACTACGACGTAACGAAAAGAGTGGAGATTGTCACTATGATGCACATTGGAAAAAATGATCCTGGCGACATATCAGAGCAGGAAGTAGTAGATAACATCAGCTTTTTCTATAAAGATGTAGTGAATAAGCATAGCCTATGGAAGGTTTTTACGTTCTTTTATCTGAACACGCAGATGAGAGCAGATCTAGCCCACACATGCAAAGCTGATGCGCAAATGACGCTCCTAATAGCAATAAAAGGCATTCGCTTATACAAGAAATACTTTGAAATCTTCTCACGAAAGATGAACGAATTGCGAGAGATGACACCTATAGTGGAGAATATCAGAGAGACTCGATTCCTAAAATATGCAAACACCCTTACCACCAAATGTGAGGCAGTATTAAAAATGTCGAAGCAATCTGAATACGTGATGATAACATGGGAAGATTCTGAGGCAGAGTCACTTATATGAAAAGCAGATACTCTCGTGCATGGGGAGCAACCAGTGCTGTCCATAACACAAGCTGAGGAGGGCGTGTAGCATCATCCAAAAGGAATAAGCTGCAAACAGAGATTAACGTCGAATGATTAATAGTGATCAGAATTATGATTGTAAAAATTTAGTTAATTATCCTATTCATTTTGTAAGATGCAACCAAGTTACAATATTGTACATTATAAGAAAATTACTAGAGCTGATTAAGTAATTTTTGAATTGTAACTACTGTAAGAACAGCCATATTGGCAGAAGAATAATTCAAATTTCAAAATCAGCAGGTAATGAAAACTTTTTTATAAATAGCTGAGAATTTAGAGGAAAATTGATGAACAATAAATTCTTCAGAGTTTATTTTATTTTCATTCTTCATTTATCTGGTTTGATATTTAATAAAATGTTCAGCTAAGCAAGTTGTGTCAAGTAGTGGCTGGATTCCATCACGGGAGTGATTCAAAGGGTCCTTGTGCCAGTCATGAAACCACACTTATGTTACAGTTAGGAGTTTTTAGATTCTTGCTTAGTCTGACTATTGATCTATACATGTATGAAATAATAGATGCTTGAAACAGCTGGATAGTAGAACCCTAGGATATATATCTATTCTTAATAGTAGGAGACTTGACTATAATCAGCTGAATAAATGACCTTACATGTATCATTATTAGATGTAAGTATAGGAAACTGCAATCTATTAAGTAATCTACAAAGCCAGTAATTTTACAGTAATGGCTACTTTAATATTATTTAAATGCAGTTAGTGTCAATGCCTGGTTGCTTTACTTAATCAAACCAACAAACACTTTACAAAATTGAGTTTAAGTCAGTTACAACTTGACATGAGTACATGCACTGAGCTAAGGTAAGGTACACATAATTAGTCCTCATTGAGCTGAGATGGTGCAGTGGACTTGGTCAATCGTTCATGAAGGAGAGGAACTGTGATATGGAGATCAGCTTCAGGCAGTAGCCCACAGATGATTTGAAGAGGAAACGTCACATGGCTTCATCACCTAAGTAGTGATGATTAGTACTTGATTAACTTAACTAGTTAAGTAGAGAGGAAAAGTTTGGTGGTTCACCAATGTAGTAACTCCTCACCTTCAATTTACTGAGTGGCAGTTATTAACAATAATACACTGTGCAAATAGGCCAGGTGGAGGATGTTACAGAATTCCATGCTTTAGTAGATTTCATTCTAGGAGAGTTGGGCGGATTTTTGATAGAGATATATTAATGTTCAGAAGGAGAATCAAACTTTTGCATAGAACATAATGCATTGATAGAATTAGCTGATTTTGTAGGGGAAGACTGGGTTGAAGCATTAAAGACAATGAGCTTTAGAAAATTCATAGAAGGGCTTTAGTGGTGGTTTCTTTGTTGGAAGAGATAACATTTGATGCAGCAGCATTTTCTTTTTATCTTTGATTAATGAAATGCTGCATTGAGGGTAGGCACACCAGCAAATACCTTATCACATATCACTTCTGTTAGTGAGAGTGAAAGCTGACATCTTTGACTGGAATAGACATAAAGAAATGCAATCATAGAGAGATGTGGCTGTTTATGAATAAGCAATTGATAGTTTGCTCAGCACAATAAAAAACTAGTTAGCCCTAAACTGATTTTCAACCTAGCATTATTCAACATTGCGCATAGCATACACATGGACTATTCAAAAGCATGTAATTCCATAAGTATAATAGTTAGGTAAAAGCTATGTCATTATATTGTTAACAAGTGCTAAATTAATCATATCATAAGCAGTAAAATTTTACAAATGAAAATAGAATATATTTACAGTATATTATAAAATGGAAAATTGTTCTAAATGAGAAACATTAGCCTAAAAAACAGTTTTTAAATTGTTCACAGATAAAATTTGTGTAGGCATTCTGAATCATGCCAGGTTGGATTGAATCAAGAAAGTAAATAACATGCGCAGAAACTTCTTGAATTGCTTATGGCCCCTCTTACAACAAAAGCTGTTCTTAATGTAACCATGCAGCCAAAGTCATCCATTGTTAGGATAGGGACTAGCATGACCAATTCAACCCAGAGGTAAATGCTGATTTACAGTTGCCAAAGAGATTTTGACTTGCCTTACATTTATTCATATCCTGTATCTGGTTCTGAAACATCAGAAGAATCAACTGAAACACCCTGGATGCTCAAATAAACAAATTAATCTACAATATCAACATAAGACATTTAAAAACAAATTAATATACACCCATTAGAATGAGTAACACATTGAAAAGCCACTTATCTAGCTTTAAACAATTGTTCACAATTGATTTTTGCAATGCTATTGTCATAATAGTATTATGATATACTTCAATAACAATAAGAATTTTGGTGTAAATGCGAGCAATAATGCAATAGTTTGGACAGTATGAATATTGAATACAGGCTTTACTTGTGAAGTGAAGACCCACTACTAGAAAGCAAGTATATCATAGTTGCTAAATATTGAAATATTATGTATACACTGACTATGTATATCATCTCAGGAAAACAATAGTGAACTTGAATTTAATATTGTTCATAGTCTATTGTACCAATAATAGAGTTCAGTAAAACTAGTATGTTGATAATTACTTGTTTGATTACTGGAAAAATTTTATTTGGTTGGAATTAATGTAATTGGTATAATATCATTAATAGTCAATGCCACTCAAACCCTATTTGGGAATAAACACTTTGTATTTAAAAATGAAATAAGAAATGCGTAGTTTCATTTTGTGATGCAAATTTTACAGATAGTTTTGACATTGTGTTGTTACAAAAGAGTATCATCAGAAGAGAAAGATTCTAATCAAGGAAATCTACAAATGGTTTAAAGGACAGTCTTAGCAATGGGAACCAATGGAAAGTTATGATTAGAAAGGAATTACAGTTCATGCTGAAGAAAGGGTTTAAAAAATGTGATCATTTCTATTTATTAAGGAAATTGAACTTATTAAATCTATTTCTACAAAATTTGTATTTTAATATTAATATTAAACTTCCTTTCTATCACAACCCCAGATCAAGCATATGTTGGTGGCTTCTACTAACAATGGCATTGTAGGAATTCCATGAATGCCACACTAGTTTTTACAGAAATCACATATCAACAATAGCCTAAGAGAAATATCAAATTAAAGTTTTGTCTGGTTTTTGGGCCCTTCTGAATTAAAGACAACAAAGTCAAGTTCATGAGCAACACCTAGATAATCAATATCATATAATCATCTTTGATGGCATTTAGGAAATTATAATGATTTTGAGAACACATTCATTTCCTCCTTGTCTCAGCACCAACATGAGAACAATGACTACAGCTTCAAATTGAATACCATTATATTTCCATAATGCAAACAAAGTGTATCTGTATGTCACAACATGAAACTAAGTATATAAATTTCTATCCAGTCACAACTGCTGACATCATTTGATTGCTGAAAGCCAAAGAATTTGGCAAAATATTGATGTTGCCAATACCTGAAAAAAATTTTAATTCATGATTTGAAATTCAATTAATGACTAACCAGTTTTAATGTTCTACAAATACAATGATTGGTAGAAAGACAAGATGAGAGGAGCAATAACTGCTGAAACAAATGCAGAATTGATTCTTAGATTGAACTAGATATATTATGCAGCTAAGCAAGTTGGAGCTTAGATATTAAGATGTGGTTGGTAAAAGCAAGCAATGTCTCACCTAAATTTGGTGATTCCAGTATGATAACCTGAACATATCAAGCTATTTAAGAAATGAGATTGCTTAGAAGCTATTTTGAAATCACACATGTCTGGTTTCATGATGATCACATGAAAAAGTTTGCCCCAGCAATTATTGCTGCTAAGGATAGTCTTTAGGTTAATGAATGTAATTGAATTTGAATCAAATCTAATGTTGTTACAATTGCTATGGATAACATAGCAATTGCTTGAATTCATGGCTTCTTTTAGAATGCGCATTCTTCACCATTTCTGAATTTTTATTCAAAGTCATTGACTAAATATGGCAAATTCTTTATCATATCAATCTCATAAGTTATTTATTTAAACTTATATATATATATATATATTGGATAATTTTTCACTTTAATAATAGAAATAGTATTTAAATAGTTAGGACTTTTAGCAATTGGTAAGCAGTGACAAATAGTTTTAAGTAACTAATAAAATCAAGTTATGTGAAAAATGTGAACTGATAAGTAAATTTACACAAGAAGTTCCTCTGTTTAAATTTTGAAAAATAAGTACAAATTCCATTTTAAAAATTTCAAATGTATTATATTTTTTATTTTAATGGAAATAATAAGTAAATTTCATTTAACATTTGGAATTGACAATTTGTAAAAAAGTGGACTTGAAAAATTCCTGAACTCTGACTGACCAATGCTCACAGTACAGAGCCCTGAGTAAAAGAACTTCGAAGAAAAACTATTTGACACTGCTTAAATACAAGTGGCTTTAAAATGGTTACACATGCTACAAAAAAATCTTGGGGAAATTTTCAGTCACCTTGCATTTAATAAACAGTGTATCATCCAAAATATGTTCATTGTTAGGATCTAAAAGCCTCGAAAGTTCATAAAATTGGGAAAGTCCATTGTCAGGATTTGCATCAGAATCTGGTTTTTGGAAAGACGCACATGAATTAGATTTAAACTGAAAAACATGATGCTTTGAAGGATTTCCAGACATCAACACAAACTTAAAAATCCCTTGGAAAGGCCATTTGAGAAGAGCATCATGTCTTGTCTTCAATATGCTCACATATAGTGATACATGACTTCCTTTACCCTTGTCAACACCATGGAGAAATATTCTTAAGCGCATTCTGTAACCACTTCTTCCACCAACAAGGAAAGTAGGAGAAGATAGTCCATTTTCATCAAAACTTGTTTGTTCATATCGCAGTTTGAAATTGGTAATAGGCCAAAGAAATTCGCCATCATCAGGCTCATTTGAATATGATGTAGAACAACCTGGATTGTTTACTTTAGGAAAATCACCTTTGATGGTACAAAGAGAGTTTTCCAGTTCGGATATTTTTTTCTCCAAGATTTCACACTAAAAATAACTGTAGAGCTAAAAAGCAGTGAATTTATAAAAAGTTTCAACATGAATCAGTTATTGCCTTTTGCTTTTCTAATAACATTTAATGTGTAAAAACATCCAAAATATAACTATCATACTGGGTAACAAAAAAATTGACTTTGTCCTGTGACAATATTTTTTAATATCCTTAAGTTAAATTTACAATTATAATAATAGAAAGTTCTTGGTGATCAGAAGTTTACTCATTGATTTTTCACCAAAACAAAACAAAAAAGAATTGAATCTGGATGCTAATTAATAAGGGTGATACATTATGTCTAAATAGATAGGCATATATAGTTTTCATTTAATCTAAGACTATTCTTTAAGATCTGCAATTTTCATAGGTTTATTGGTGCTAATCAATGCAAATATTCCTCAAAATTGCCTTTTGCAGCAAATACTAATGACTCTCTTCTTAGACATTGTTTTTAATGATCAACATAGAATCAACTGCATAATCTAGAGTTTATAAAGTAGACCTAACTTATATGACCTGAGTTTTTTATTTTCATTGAAGTAAGCAATTTTTTGCTAATCTCTATCATGGAGAACCTGTCAAGCATAACTACAGCTAGAATATTGTTAAATAACAGTCTTAGCTATTTTTATGGCATGTAGACTATAGTCCACGCTAGGTTGTCAGCACAACATTTTTTATAAATTTTAAAATGTGAGATAAACATTACAATTTAGTTTTTCTGGTGCTAAGCATCATAATGCCTGCCTTATATACTTTTTGTGAATTTAATATACTGCTAGCAAGTAAACTGCACATACCATACAAATTGAGTGACATATGTGCTTGATTTCAATAATAGTGAAACTGGACAATTTACCACCAAAATACATTTCTAGCAGTGATGAAAATCATAAAAGCAATACATACAACATCCTAATTTATACTTAAACCATTCAGTTATGCACTATGTTGTACACTTATATACCCAGCACATTTCTCACTTCTTCTTACCATCTGTATTTTTGACAATTTGATCAATGCCATCAAATCAAAGGCAATATGAAATTCTGCAAACCTTAGATAAGAAAAGGAGGGGTGGGTGTCCAACTACCTTTAGGAAAGAAAGTCATTGAAAAGTTATGCACTCCTATTTCTATCATAAAATCTGGATGTCAAACAGGCTCAATTCAACCATGACAGAATAAATGCCAGGCTTTGGAAACAGACATTTCTAACAGCCAATAAAATATGTCATACCAAAATAATTTTTTTCCAATGCTGATGTGATATCTATTCAAATATTGATCTAACATATCTGTTCCTTTCCCATTTATATGATATTTTCCCAGTATATGAGGGTAACAAACAAGATTCAACAAACTGCAGTTTTTATTGAAATCATTCATTCAATAGCCTAGCGTAGAGTATAGTCTACATGAATAAATCCATCCATTGTGATGGATGTGTCTAAGAAATAGCACTTCTGAGAAAAAATTTGAATAGCAGTATTACTATATGCAATAACAAGATACTTTTATATAACAACACATGTTAACTAGAATTTTACAATAATCAAACCATATCACCCTCTTTGCAGATAGCACCCCTTCAATGTAGATGCCTTTAAAATTCAAAATAGCTACACATTAATAATATAGATTTTCTAAGGTATAATTAGCCAAAAAATGTTTATATTATAATCTGCTATCAAGAAATATTAAATGTTATTCATAATTTACATAATTACAAGTGTAGACTATACTCCACGCTAGGTCATAATGGGTTAAGCTGTGGCTGTCATGATATAACTGATGTTTTTAAGCATTTGGAACCTGCTGCAATCCAGATTAATGCACCTAAATGTTGAAAGCTCATCCAAAAGGCTCAAAGCTGTGTTCTACACAATGGGAATGTCTATCCTTCTCTTTCAATAGTGCATTTTATACAACTCAAATTATATTTTGGGAGCATGAAGCTTCTGCTACATGTGCTACAATACAGTGAGAATGAATTGAAAATGAATGAGGATAATCAAATAGTGAATTTCCTTATAAGTCTCCAGGGAAGCTTCATGAATTTTCCTTGCAGTTGGCATGTTTGGGACATTAGAGATACCACATAGTATTACTATAGGAAAAACAGACCACTAATAACTGAGTTAACACTCAAACAAATTCTCAAGCTTCAAAATACTTTCAGGAGCTGCTTCCAACTTTGTCTAAGGCTAAAAATAAAGTTAGCATCCATGCAAGTCCAACCATAAGAATATGATAGAGAAGAATGAATGAACTTGTGTAGAATTATGGGGGAGCTCAGACTACTCCACAGTACTTGGAAACTCATTGGTTTAACAAAAGGTTGCAAAGGCTACCATCGCAGTGAGTGACAGAACAATAATGATATTGGTAATTTGCCATCATATCAAGTAACAAGAAAGATCCACCAAGATTTCACTTCCAATGACAACCAATTTGCATGGATCTGATACTAATGGAATCAAAAGAAGAAGCGCCAGGGCTGTGGGTTATTAAGTCACTTTGGAGCAGGTTAATATATACAATATTCATGAAAGGAGCATGAGTATTGCTAACAATTTGCTCCTCTGGCTCAAATATGTTGAATTTTTGCTCTACATAGTCACCAGATGTCTGCTCACACAAGGCAAGTTGTCACCCTGCATAGTTGCAGGAATCTTGCTAATGTAAAGCAAGTTGTCGCCCTACATAGTTGCAAGGACTGGATACAGGATCATCTCCACGTCTCCCTCTTTTGGTTGCTCTGCTCTCATCAGTGTGCACCAGGGACTTTCTCATCTGGTCCTATCTGCATGAGGGTCATTCAGCTGCCATCTCACTCATATCCAGGTTGGCAATTGGTTTTCATGTTGCGTCATCTATTTGGCTTGGTTGCTAAATAGAGATATAAGATTTAAATCCAACTCTTGTGGGTCAAGATAATTTTACCATGGGAAAATACAGGTAGCAGCACTTTTGCTACTGTTTACTAGATCAGAATCAAAATCAATTTTGGTGAGGTCATCTTCCTCACATTCAGTTAAATTATTATAAGTTTCATATTCATCAATTCCATTATTAACAAGTATAAATTTGCTGTTGTTGTCAATAACTACGTTTTCAATATCTCTGACATTGGCAGTTTTCCTATTGCTCAATAAATAAGTGTGGTGATCTAACACTTTAGTAATTGTAAACAGGCCTTGCCTATTAGTGGTAAGCTTGCAGACCTGATTTTGATCTGTTATCTCTCAAGGAAAGTAGGCAAAGACCTTGTCTCCTTGCTTATGTGGTTCTCTGTACAACTTCTGATTAAAATTACGTTTCTGGCGTATCACTGATTGGTTGGTATTCTGACAGATGGTTAGGTGCACTTCCTGCATCTCATGTAACATGCAATCAATGTGCATCTCCAGGCTAAGCTTGTGATAGATAAAGGTGTACTCGCTCCAGGCCAAACATGGCTTTGAAGGGACTTACCATTGTCATAGAGTGCACAGCTGTGTTATAAAAATACTCTACGGCTTCAGCAACATGCATCCAATTTCTCCCAGCAGCTCTAGAGAGGGCAACGCAAATTAACTTAATTAAAGTGCAATTTAGTCACTCCACAACACCATTCAATTGCAGATGGTAGGCAGTAGTAAATTTGTGTAAGATCACAAGTTCTTTTGAGTTTCCATAAGGTGATTATCAAATTGTGGGCCATGATTAGATATTAAACAATCCATAGGGCCTAATTTAAGGACCCATTCCTTTACAATTTTCTCACTAATGATCTTGGTTGTGGTGCTATCTAAGGGGACCCATCTAGCCTAAAGGCCATGTATTTCCAGTCAAAGAGACCATATGGTGTAATAAAGGTGGTCTTTGAGATATCTGCTGGCTTCATTGGGACCTGCCAGTAGGCCTTGCAAAGGTCTAAACAGGAGAAAAACTTAAAGTGGCTGGCATCATATTACAAGTCCTCTATCTGTGGAAGCAGATATGTGTCCTTGACTGTTATATCATTAAGCTTCCTGAATTTGACACAATGACGGTATTTTTTGCCCTGTTTTATAAAAACAGTAGCAGCAGCATAAGGACTGTTGCTGCTTTGAATGATTCCACTTTCAATTAAATCATTTAGCATTTGCTGATAATTATATTTTGGACTTTTGGGAACTCTCTGAACAGGCAGGCATATAGGTTGATTGTGCTTGGTTTCTATAGAGTGCTTTTCTCAGACAGCTTGACCTATGCTAATAGTTCTGTAATTGAACATCTCATTTTGCCTACATAACAACTTTACAAGTGACTCATGTTCTTCTGAACTGAGATGTGGATGTGACTTGGCAGAAGCAGTGGGAATCCAGACAGTGTCAGAAGACTCATTTAGATCATGGATAGCTGTAAAGATTGGCAAACAAGCATCTACTCCATGTTCTAACCAAACAGGCATGACAATAATCACTAAAATGATGGGGTCCAACCAGACCAGAGAAGTAGAGCTATTGAGAATTGTGACGCATGTTTTGCTATCCTTAATGTGGCACAAGTTGGGCGAAAAGTTGATGCTATGAAAGTACTTTCCCCTTTGGCCAGCAACCATGACGTCACCTACACATTTAGTTTCAGTGGTAAAGGCAACTCTCTTCCAGTGTTCTGGTTCTATTGTGACAGATCTAACAAACTTAAAAAAAATTTCATCACCAGGAGTAGTGGTTAGCTCATGGGGAACCTCACTCTCTTTAATTGAAATTGTATGCTTCCTGTAATTGATGAAACAGGCATTCCTTTCCAAAAACCATTCCCTAGAAAAATGTCGTAGGGCAGATGCTGGTCATGTGTGTCAATGACAACTAACTCCACTGTGAAAATGTCTTGGCAGATCTGTAGTTCAACATTAGGCACTTGGCCTTTCAAAGAGATGGTATTGTCTGAGGCATCAAGCAGGCGGATCACTAGAGGGTCCAGCACTGATAATCAATGTGGAGGCTCTGGTATTGACAGCAGCATTGATTAACTTTCCATTCATGTCCACAGGAATGACATTGGCTCTAAGTAAGTTGGTCACAAACAAAACATCCTGTGCGTGATTTGCAGGAGGCTGTGCTCCACTCAGTTTGAAGGACTATCTTCATCAGTTTCAGCATAAGGAGGGGCTTCCTCTGAACAAGGTTCATCAATAACAAAACCATTTCCATCAGCAACTAGAGGGATAGCAACACTGCAATTTGGCTTAATATGACCCTTCTGGCCACAACAAAAACAACAAGTCTGGGAATCATCAGACGCCTTCTTAGAAAGTGACTCTACACTTGAAGTTGACAAAAGCAGCATAGAGAAATTTCATAGCTGTGGTTAGGGATTCTTGGGAAATTATCAAGCAGAGAACATTGTCAATCTTTGTCATTCATTTATGAAGAACTACTGTAAAATGATTTGCAGGATGTTTTTGAAATCACAGATTCTGAATCATCATTTAATGGGTTATGCAAAAATAAAATAATTCAAAATTGCCATTACACTTGTCAACTTTACCCAGTAATATTCTTAAAGGCATTCTGTACTCACTTCTTCCACCAATAAGGAGCTTCCATGAGGCCAGTGCATCATCAACATGAGTTTTGAGTAGTTAAGGATGCAGCAAGTCTGTGTCACTCTTCCTGATTAGTTGAGAGGGGTGAGAAGTTCTTGCCAATTTTTTCTGATTGGTCAAGAGGGGACATTTGACCCTTGAAAGCTCATGGATATTGACAGAGGTGTTGCAGTTATGTCAAACACTTTGCTTAGTTTCTAGAGTGTAGCATCATCCAAAAAGCTAGGTGGAGGATGTTACAATAGTGACTCACTAGTTTTTGTGTTATTTATGGGGTCAATTTAGTCTACATTTTTAATTTTACCTTGTTTATTACATGCATGCCTGTTTTTTGTTAATATACAGAGTCAGCCAAAAGCTAAGAGGCAGTGATACACAGATCATTCAATCACTCACCTAAAAATTTAACAAGTTTTGAAGTGCATTCAGGTAAATAGTGGAAAATTTGTGTATTTGTAAATCAAATAATCATTTATTACTCATTACATTACAGTGAACATATATAAACTGAATAAATGTTTAATTTACTTTAAAAAATTACATTTTTGCTATTGCCTCCTAACTTCTGGCACATCTTATGCAACCATTATTAGTTGACAAATTGGATACTGCATTACATGTTAATTTAGTTTGCACATTAATTTTAAATTACCTCCACACTAGTTTTTTTGTGATAATACATTTATGACTAAATTTAAATTACATTTTTGCAAATGATTAAATTATCCTATTTGCAGAAATTGCAATTTAATTCATTTTGCTAATATTCAAATACAAAAAATGAGAAATATTTCATTAACTTAACATTACAAGCATATGAAATTTAGACTTACATAATCAAATTAAACATTGGTTATGCATAAATGGTAATTACAATTACAGGCAGCATATGAAATATATACTTACAAAATAAACACAAATTAGTTTTTAGAAAAATTAAACATGGTTTATGCATAAAGATGCAATTTCATCTGCTAAAAAATTATATATGCAATGCTATTACTAGGAATTATACATGCATTTAATATTATTATTATGTTAGTTTTACATGTCAATCTTCTTTTTGCATTTCTTTTTGGTTTAAACAGATCTTTTGTGGTTGTATATTGTTGTAGACTGTTACATCTTTTGCCAACCTTTCACATCTTTTTCAGTAAAATTTGGATTTTGCAGTTTTTGCGAGCATATTAATATTACATGGGCGTTTCACTGCTTTTATTACATTGCATTACAATTCAACATTCTATTGTTATGGAAGTAATGTACAAATGCTGCCAAGTTTATTTTCCTGTATTGTAGTTGCAAAAGAAATGAGAATATGTTTTCCAGATGATTCACCATCTATCATAATCACACATCCATATTGAATGCACATCCTTCTAACCATATAAATTCATGTAAATTATTAGTAAATTTTGGTTAATATTAGCCAAATGGCACACCAAAAGCAAAAATAAATATGTAAATTTAGTTTCAGTAAGTTTTTGTTAAAAAAATAGGAAGTTAAACAAATGATTACATGTAAATGATTTAGTTTCACTCAATTGCTGTTAGTTCAAGAAAATTGTAAATTAAACACATTTGATTAAAACAAAACTAAATCACACATCCGCAATAAATGAACTTCTTCTAAATACATAAGTGCATGTATATGAATAGTAAATTTGGTTAATATCATCCAAATAGCACAACAAAACTGAAAATCAAGAGGCATAATTTAGTTTCAGTACATTGTTAGTTAAAAAAATATGAAATTAAATACATGATTAAATGCATAAATAATTTAGTTTCACTCAATTGCTGCTAGTTAAAGAAAAATCATAAGTTTCAACACATGTGATTAAAACAAAATACTTGATAAACTAATGCATATAAATTTGTTAAAGCAAAAATCTGTTTGTTGGAAAGAGAAAATATTACAACAATGGATATATATATGGTAAAAATATAAAATTGGAAAAGTATACAATAACATACCTTGTTAATTATAGATACACTTGAAATTGCCAGCCCAGACCATCTTGCTTTTCAAGTATCTTTGTGTAATATCCTCTACCAGGCTTTATCACTGTTAATCTGCTGTTACCTTGTAACATTAGCTGTGTTATTGCGGGTAAGGATTTACTTATTGTTACTGCTTGACTAGTTTCTTCTATTACACTATGTAACCTCGATACTTATTTATTTTTGATTTATTTGATTTTGTTTTTATATCAATTAAAATCATTTTGTAACTAAGAAGAAATGAGGAAAAGCAAATTGGCAAAAGAGATTGACAAAAAGGTTAAGATGAAACTGCATAGCTAATTGATAGTTGCTATTAACACATGAAAGAAAAATTAGCAGATGAACTTTAAATTGCAGAACAAATTGCCAATGTTTTGTTGTAAAGAGTTTTGATATAAATATCTTATATATCCTATAACTAGGTTAGGTATATGGTAGGGCTTTTGCACTGCTTGTTATTTCTAATGAAATTTGTTATTAATGTTTTCAACTATGCTTAGGTTTGTTTTTCTTAGCACTTAAGCTCACTACTTGCTCCCAAGAGTTAATGCTTTCTATGTTTACCATCAATCAAGTGAACCTCTCAATGCAAAAGCAATCATATTTATTAAGTAAAAGTTAATTTTATCTATGAAGTGCAAACAGAGTGGCTGTGTAAAATCAGTAATGTTATTTATCACACAAGAAATCAAGTGTATTTTGTTGAATTTCCTGAAATTGATGCTTTTGTTACTGAAATATAAATACAAATGCTGTAGCAATCAGTTTATAATACATAATCAAACCATTCACAAATTACATCCATCATTAGTAGATATCAAATTCCAACTTTAAATGCATCACACTATGAATAATTTCAAATTGGAGATTTTTATAATGCCTCTCCACTTGCTTAAATATCAAGTGTGATGTATATTCACCCTTGTGCCTGTGAATTTTACCAGATAGCCTTGTTCAGTAAAGACTTTCATGGTTATTCTCTCCATATATGACTTTGAAACAGGTTTATACATCTGATTTTGTTTTTCCTGGTTAATTATAGGGATGGTATTCATTCTTTTGCCATGTGTTATCAATATTGGACATTTATTCAACATGGGCAAGTGGGTAGTACTGCAATATTGAAGTTCTACAATGTCTGTGTGTATCATTACAACACCAAAAATATCACAGTCATAAAGATAACTTGTAACCATTTTTGGAAATATCTTTCTGTCAAAGTCTAGTATATTTCCTGCTTGGGCTAAATCTGTTTCATATTCTGAATTGTTTTTCACAATTAATTATCTGGCAACTGTTTAAATTTTAATGAAATGCCATAGGGCTCTAGTGTGGAAGTTATATCTTTGTAGAAATGTTGAAAACTAATCAAATAAGGTGAAAAAGTTTCCAATTGAGTTATATCTCCATTTTTATGCTTCAAAAATTGGCAGTTAAGATTATTCAATTTGGATGGGTACCCAATATCAATAAGTGCCATGTTATGGGCATTATAGATTGGCTTGTCTAAATACATTGTAAATTCACTCAACATTTCTCATCCCTTCAGCATTCTTCAGATAATAATGTTAAAATTACTTTTACATAAACCCCAATTTATAAGCTTGTTACCAACCAAGTGAACTTGTTCTGTAATATCTGCATATTTATTATCAAAATAATTTATAAAATAGTCCATGCATACATATTAATTCAAAAGCTTGGGTTGGTTTAGATAATTTTGGAAAAAATTAAAAGCTCAAAGTATAGGGTAAGCACCACAAAGCAGGGATGTTCCATGTAATCTTGTTTTCTATCACTCTCATAAATGCAAAATCCTGGATAGAGGGTTTGACAATAGTGTTCAATGTTGAGATAATGTTAAGGATCTCCAAATGAATATTTGAAAATTAAATTGCCTTTGTCACCTGTATAATCAACAGCCAATATGTACCAGGGTGATTATAGAGGCTGGAATTTGCAATTAGAAATGAATCTAAAGCACAGATATATTATCAATGAATAAAGACTTTTGGAATAAATAATTATGGTGGTGATTTTAAACTTGCACTCACTTAATCAATGGAAGTTATTGTTTTGGGGGGGGGAAAGCAATTCCAAAGTTTATATTGATAAAAAGTGAAAATTTATAAATTGAAAAGAATCATATTTTGTAAATCATTGTTTCATAGAAAGATGTTGAAACTTGATGAAATTTAAGCAGTGGAAGATTGTATCTACTCTACCAAAGACCCACATTTAAAGGCTGTGCATGTTACAAACTATCTATTACAGAAACACTGTATACACAATGTCAGTGTTGTACAATTTTTGCAAATGAACCCTGATGGTTGATTGATTAGAATTGATAACTTAAGGTAACATTTGCTTTTGAAATGGTCAAAACTATTTAGAATACATGCAGTTTATAATGATAGCTAGGGTTTTGTTAAAAGAGAGAATTTGGAATTGGCAATGGATATCTGCTTTTTACCATGTTTTTGTTATTTACCAATTTTGGGTCATGTACTGTAATTATTGTTTTGAATTTATGTCAATTTTAGACATTGCAAACTCTACAATTATTTAAGTATCTAATGTATACTGACAAGATTAGGTGCATTTCTTTAAAAATTCCTCTTTCAATTTTTTGGTGTATATTTTTCAGATGATGTTCAACCAAGTTTTGTTAAAGACTCATTTCTAATCACCCTGGTACACATTGGCTGTTGATTATTTGGGATGACAAAGTCAATTTAACTTTCAAAGATTCTCTTGGACATCCCTTAAAACATTATCCTGACATTAGTTGCTATTTTCAAACTGCCTATCCAAGATTTCTTGTTTATGAGGGTGAAAGAAAAACAATATTATATGGAATAACCCTGGTTTGTGGTGCTTATTGCATATTTCATGCTTTTTTGTTTTTAATATAATACTACAGGTGTTTGTGTTTACCAATTTGCCATTATTTAAGATTTTTTATGTGAAAAAGTTCTTAATAAAATTATCTAAGCTAACCTTGGCTTTCTAGTTAACACAAACATGTGTACTATTTTATAAATTATTTTGATAATAGATATGCAGACATTACATTACAAGTTCACTTGGTTGGTAACAAGCTTATATATTGGAGTTTATGTAATGGTTTTTGTAGCACTATTATCTGAAGAATTCTGGAGAGGTAAGATGTGTCGCCTAGAAGGATTGAGTGATTTTACAATGTATTTCTACGAGCTAATCTTTATTCCCCATAACATAGCACTTTTTGGTATTGGGTAACTATCCAAATTTATTAATATGATAGGGTTTTATGGAAAGATATATCCAAACACAACAACTGATGCCAGCTATCAATGTGACATATATGCTGGAAATCATTTTTTAATGGTACAAACTGATATTGTAGAACCTCAATTTGTTGGTAGCATCCTATTGCATAAATACCAGTTAGTGCTAACACAATTTGTTAAACCTAGAACCATGAAAAATATTTATAATGAAAATTGAAATCCAAAATAAACCACTGTCAAGTATATACATTGATAGAATAAAATCAAGTTTTGTACCAAGCAAGGTCAGGCAATAAAGTTCACTGGGACTGGTGCACTATGTATAACACTGGACATTTGCACATATTTGAGAAATGTTGGGCAATCAATATAATTTCCTTGGATGTTAGCAAAAAGAAAATTAACATTTATAATGATGCATTTGTGTTTTTCATTTAATAAAGTTGTTTAAACTCTATCAACATTTTTTATTTCTTGATTGCATGGGGTAAGTTATTTTCACATTTAAATAAATGAATATTATTTTATGCAATTAAGTAAATTGATTAGTTGTTTACATGCCTAATATTACAATCAATATATTTTTATCAATGCAATGTGTAAAAAATTAAATTACAAATGAAAAAAATATTACCAATAAACTGTAAAAAGTTCATTTCTTCTTTTGATTCCTTCACAGCAGGTAAAAAATTTGATGTTGAGGAAGAACATGTAGTGACTTGTCTTTCATAGCAGGTATACAGATTTTAAAAGGATAAATGCAATCAATAATGAAATTGTGTGTGACATATTCTTACAAGTGAGTTGATTTTGTTCAAATCCCATAATTCCAATCTTCAAACTAAAATTAAAAAATACATTAATAGAATAACTTTTAACTTGAAAAAAAGAAATTTACAAAATTAGCAAAGAAAAATAAATTTTTAAAATGCTCCATCATTTTTTTGTTCTAGTTATATGCCAAGAATGGTATTGAATATTGTAGAAACACACTTAAAGCATGTTTTGCTTCAATTACAAAATATAAGATGAATGATATGGTTTGATGGTAAAAAGACTTGTATATTTTCATTTAATATTTATGACTAATCAAATTCATGCATCAAATGTAGCATCATCCAACATTAATCAGAAAAAAGCTGCAAACGATCCAATATTAATCAGAAAAAAGCTGCAAACATCACAGAAGATACTAAGATCAAAAGAAAGTTAATTAAAAAATATTACAATCAATTAGTTGCTATGATTTCAGATTGATTTGTAAAATGCAACCAAGAATAAAATATGTGTCAATAAAAAGATAATTGTATCTGTTGATAGAAATACTTTTGACAAAACAATGCTTACATTATTTTATCACTGTCATCTTGGCAGAAGTTTGAAATTTAAATCGACAGGTACTTCTTTTGAAATACTATAAATACATTGAAACTTACTGTAAGCATTTGATAAAGAATTCTACTTAGAATTCTTATTTTTCATTTTATTAACAGTTTGATTATTTAATACAATGTCGAGCTAATCAAGTGGTGTTTAGTAGCGTCTGGATAAATCACAGGGAATGATTCAAGGGTCTCTATGCCAGACCACGAAAGTGCACTTAAGTTAGGTACAGAGGTTTTCTCTTGATTAGCCAACTAGCATTTCTCTTCTAAATGTATTAGACAACTAACTCTCAACAATTGGTTGGATAACCAAACCTTAGGAATTATCTTAATATATTTTTAGATCTAAATTAGTGACCTATAATCGACTGATATAATGACCTTACATGTAGTAATTGTAAATGTAGGTTAGGAAGTTGTTCAATTAAAATTTATTTAACTAAGCCAATATATTTTGGTAATGGCTACATATAATATTGAATGAACAACTAGTAACAGTTTCCAGTTGCAAATAGATATAACACTTTCACACAATGGAGATTAAGTCGAGTTGTGTTGTGTCTTGAGTAAGCACTGAGCTAATGTAGAATACACATAAGCTATCTTGATTGAGCTGAGAAGTGGCACTCAAGCATCGGATGGAATGGTGAAATTGGATGTGGAGATCCCCTTTGGGCAGATGCCCACTAGAAGATCACTACAGAAGTTACTGCATGGCTTTGTCAACTAAAAGGTGATTAGTTAATTGAGGTTACATAGCGTAATAGAAGAAACTAGTCAAGCAGTAACAATAAGTAAATCCTTACCCGCAATAACACAGCTAATGTTACAAGGTAACAGCAGATTAACAGTGATAAAGCCTGGTAGAGGATATTACACAAAGATACTTGAAAAGCAAGATGGTCTGGGCTGGCAATTTCAAGTGTATCTATAATTAACAAGGTATGTTATTGTATACTTTTCCAATTTTATATTTTTACCATATATATATCCATTGTTGTAATATTTTCTCTTTCCAACAAACAGATTTTTGCTTTAACAAATTTATATGCATTAGTTTATCAAGTATTTTGTTTTAATCACATGTGTTGAAACTTATGATTTTTCTTTAACTAGCAGCAATTGAGTGAAACTAAATTATTTATGCATTTAATCATGTATTTAATTTCATATTTTTTTAACTAACAATGTACTGAAACTAAATTATGCCTATTGATTTTCAGTTTTGTTGTGCCATTTGGATGATATTAACCAAATTTACTATTCATATACATGCACTTATGTATTTAGAAGAAGGTTCATTTATTGCGGATGTGTGATTTAGATAGATGGTGAATCATTTAAAATGTATTCACATTTGCATAGCAACTACAATAGAAATTTTTGTTTTAATCAAATGTGTTTAATTTACAATTTTCTTGAACTAACAGCAATTGAGTGAAACTAAATCATTAACATGTAATCATTTGTTTAATTTCCTATTTTTTTAACAACAACTTACTGAAACTAAATTTACATATTTATTTTTGCTTTTGCTGTGCCATTTGGCTAATATTAACCAAAATTTACTATTAATTTACATGAATTTATATGGTTAGAAGGATGTGCATTCAATATGGATGTGTGATTTTGATAGATGGTGAATGATGTGGAAAAAATATTCTCATTTCTATTGCAACTACAATACAAGAAAATAAACTTAGCAGCATTCATACATTACTACCATAACAAGAGAATGTTGAATTGTAATGCAATGTAACAAAAGCAGTGGAAAGCAGAAAGTCCATGTAATGTTGATATGCATGTAAAAGCCCCCAAAAAACCAAATAAACTGAAAAATATGTGCAAATTCAACAAAGATGCAACAGTCTACAACCTGTACACCAATGAAAGACCTGTATAAACCAAAAAGAAATGCAAAAAGAAGATTGATGTGTAAAACTAATATAATTATAATAGTGTATATTGAAAGCATGTATAATTCCTAGTAATAGCATTGCATGTAAAATTTTTTACAGATCAAATTGTGTCTTTATGCATAAACTGTTATTAATTTTTCCAAAAACAAATTTTCTTTTATTGTATCATTCTATATTTCATGTGCCACTGGTAATTTTAATTCACATTTATGTATAACCAATGTTTAATTTTTCTGAGAACTAGTTTGTTTTTTTCATGTAAGTTTAAATTTCATACGCTTGTAATGAAATATATCTGGCTTTTTGTATTTGGATAATAGCTAAAAAAATTAAATTATATTTTTGTGGATAGGAAAAATTAATCATTTGTAAAAACATAATACAAATTTAGTCATTAATGTATTATCACAAAAAACAGTTTTGTATTTAAAGTAAAATGAACATGCAAACTATATTATCATTTAATGCAGTATCCAATTCGCAAGCTAACAATGCAATGTATATTAAAAAAACAGGCGTGCATGTAATAAACAATGTAAAATAAAACATGCAAACTAAATTGACCCCCATAAATAACACAAAAACTAGTGAGTCACTATAGAAACTAAGCAAAGTATATGACATCACTGCAACAACCCCGATATCATCCATGAGCTGGCAAGTGTCAAAGGCCCCCTCTTTACCAATCCAAATAATTGTCCATCCTACAACTCCTTTTAACTACTATTTCACCATTCTCTGGTCATTTAAATAAAATGAAATACAATCTGGATCAGTTTTTCTAGGAAACTCAACTTTGATAGCATGAAAATGATTCTTAATTTCTGAAATTTTCAAAGATTTCACACTAAAAATATGTAGAGCATAAATTTAGCAGTGAAATTATTTGAATTTTCAAAACGTATGAGAAATTTTTTTAGGGCTTATTACCAGCACTTAATATTCAAAAACACTCAATATAAAAATTTGTGTGAATACTACAATAGTGAAAATAAAACTTGAGACAAATTCAAAACCATGCTAGGGTAAATATGCAACTGTCAGCAACAGGAAATGTTTGTGCAAAACTCAGATGACACAAAGCTCAATTATGAATATACATGTAAATATACCCATGTAGTTAACATTTTATACTTCTTAAATGCATTTGAAAGCTATTGTTGCCTGGCATTTCTGAAATTATTAAGGTTCCCTAAGCTGAATTATTCAATGATATTAAAATTGATCATGAGATTCTATTAATTTGAGTTATGAATTGATATATATATA
>CABFPE010000007.1:3181089-3222321 GCA_900660155.1 Hofstenia miamia | reverse complement strand
ACATTCTCTATGATATCCTTCCTTCTTGGACAACATATGGTTATAGGCTAAGAAGCTGACTCTCCACTGGATAATATCTAAATATGGAGAAATATTTACGAATATTTCCTGATAGACATCTCCGATCATTTCATCTTTTTTTTAAATTTGCTTTGTTTATTTAGTAAATCAGTTGTAATTTACTGATTTTGATTAAAGAATATTACTATGTCTGTTTTGGTCGAAGACCGTCTAACAAAGCATCTTGTTCTACGCAAACGTTTGATTCTCGTTCTGAACATCGCTATGTCTCTTTCAAAAATCCGCCTATGTCTAATGAAGCACGAAATTATACTCCCCCGCAAAGACAAGTGAAATCTATTAAGCATGGCACATCATCAGTAATCATTGGAAGTAGCATTCTAAAATGTGTCCGCTCGCATAATCTTTTACATAATCAAACCACTTCAATCCATTCTTATCCTGGTCACAACTCTAGGTTTCTTGCTGAACATAGCTCACAATATCCGAAAGTTCACGTCAGTTCTGTTCTCCTCAATACTGGTCTAATTGATGCCATACATTCCAAAGATGTTCAAACCTTCAAATCCAATATCAAACATCTTGTTGAATTGATTCGTCTCAAATTCTCACCACGCTTCATCTACATATTGGAAATCATTCCTCTCTGCAAACATTCACTCTTACAATGAAATCACATCATTGATGAATTCAACGAAGTCCTATCGCGCATCCCTTCAAGCAACGTCATCCTTGTCTTCAAAAAACTCTCATTGTCTCGAAGAACTGTCAACAGTAGTCTCTTAGCCCCTGATAGGATACATATTTCTCAAAATGTAATCAAATTTGACCACTCTGCACATCTTAAATGCATTTGTAATGCCTCATGTAATGAGAATTTAAATAGAAAAACAGCTCATTTTGTTCTTTTGACACTTTTCCTTCATTTGTTTTGTTTTCGTTAGTTTTACTTGAATGGGTCAATTCTGACAACTGTATGAATTTAAGATATAGAATCTTCAGACTTTCTAGTGTTATAAAATCATCTCAGTCCACCACAAATCACTCTCTCATCATTCCGTGTCCCTTATATCTTTTGTGAATATCCAGACATACTAAAAAAATCAGATATAACTCATATATATAAAAAATTGTAGCATTACACATGCTTTCACAAACTCTTTGAAAAAACTATTGTATATTCAAATAAATGCATTCCTAAAATCTGGAAACATTCTATCACATAAACGATTTTGGTTTCACAATGCCCATATCACCCAAGACGCAATTCTATCTATTACTCAACAAATAAAGTCTAATATATCTCATAATAAATGTAGTGTTGTCGCATTATTAGATTTAAGTAAGGCATTCAATTCCATGAATTTTGATAACCACAATAAGCTTGTAAATTATAATTTTGGTAATAACTCAATTATATTAATCATGAACTTCCTAGTGAGCAGACAACAGTGTGCAAATCTAAACAGTAAAAAATCAAGCTATATTAAGACTGACTGTGGGGTGCCCCAAGTTACTGACCTTGGCCCTATTTTATTTGCAATTTATGTAAATGATATAATTAAATATGTTAAGCACAGCGACACATAGCTAATAAGAACTGCAAAAAATGCTTTGATGCTACAAAAAACCTCCAAACAGTATGTAGAAAAATTAAAAAATTATTTTACAAGCAATCAACTAAAACTAAATATTGAAAAAACACCATTTATAATTTTCTCACTAAAAGCACAAAGAAATCTAATAAGTGATATAGAACTTAGGATAAATAATAAATCAATAAAGCAAAGTGAGTCAGTCAGCTATTTAGAAGTTAAAATAGATAATGAATTAAGATTTAAAAAATTTCTACTGAATAAGATTCAAAATGACTGCAGGCATTAGATTTCTTTATTGCAGAATCTCCATCCATGCTAATTACACGTGTAAATTAAATCTTTTAATTTAATTTTTATTCTGCTTGGAGGGAAAGGATCTTACTAATTCAATCATTACAGGGATTTGATGTATTCAGACATAAATTATTTGTTTAAATAACATACCATTATTTAGGTGAAGTCTAGCAAGCTCACAATTTACATTGAATTAAGATTGACAATGGAAAGTATAATGAATTTTGTATTATAAGCAATAACAACAAGCACACAAAAATGCCCAATTTAGATTTAATTTTCAATTTCCGAAGAAATTGCAATTTTTAAACATTATTTTTTCCAATAATTAAAAATATATTTTGCCCAATTTTAGGTATTCATGTAGACATTGATTTCAAGGTCCATGAATAATCGTGAATAAATTATTTTGAAATTTCATTCTGCCTATATATCTTATAATTTTTGCAAACGGAAAATAGCAAAAAAGCTCTTCACAATGAATTTTATATGTTTATGAGTTCTAAGAGAGCCTAATAATGAATAATATTTTACTTGCAAGCATTAGCTCATATATTATTTATGATTAAGAGTAAATCAGATGTCACTAGTGGTCCACCAGTGGTCCACTGGTGGCTATGAGTGGCTGAAATTGCTACTACTGCCACTACTTATCCACCAGTGGNAATAATCGTGAATAAATTATTTTGAAATTTCATTCTGCCTATATATCTTATAATTTTTGCAAACGGAAAATAGCAAAAAAGCTCTTCACAATGAATTTTATATGTTTATGAGATCTAAGAGAGCATAATAATGAATAATATTTTACTTGCAAGCATTAGCTCATATATTATTTATGATTAAGAGTAAATCAGATGTCACTAGTGGTCCACCAGTGGTCCACTGGTGGCTATGAGTGGCTGAAATTGCCACTCCTGCCACTTCTTCCCCACCAGTGGTCCACTGGTGGTAGCTACATGGGCAATTGATAGATCAGCACAATTCTTTGCAAAGAACTAAATGGAACCAATATGTATTCGTACAACTGCTCAAAACATATTACCACTTAAATATTATTATATTATTTAATCTTAACGGTATCATTGTGTATAAAACTGATTGTCGTTATATCTTTGTAGTACATGTACGCCCTTGCTCTTAAATTCAGTATTTTTGTACTCTTTGATTAATTACACAATTCTTACATGATTCTGTAATTGCATATATCTAAAGATAACTGTGACAATGCACACCTTTGCAAACCTTAACACACATTCATTGTAGATTTTCACCCAATAGAGTGTGTGAAGAGGCACATAAATAGTAAAAAGCATACATGTTCCTAATTACCCAACCCCAAGAAATCAATAAAGTCCTCCCAAAAATTATTTATAAAATTTTGTTTCTTCACACTAAATATAATTTTTATAGAAATGTAATTTCAATTTCTATAGGAGACACCATATAGTCTAAAGTTGAATGAGATACATATTACAAACACTAGATTTTTGAAAAAAAAATTTAAGTTAATTATTTAAAATGTTGAAACTATTCTATAAAAAGGCCTCATCTGAACGTGTTATTGAACACAGACAACAATTCATGTAAGATGCGATGATTATTGTAATCTCTTATGACTGTATACTTCCTATTGTATATGTATGCCTATTAGAGGTATGAATATAATATCATAGAAAGACCTTCCAAAAGATCTTTAAATTTGATTCTGAGGCAAGTGCGTGTGATTGTTTTCGTGTATTTTGAGTAACTCGCATGTCTCATTAGGCAAACTAAGCCGAATATTTCAAAAATAACCTTGCCTTGCCCCACCAAAGCATATCACAGTTAGTTTGCTAAGCATTTTGTCCAATTCTGAAAATGACATTTTTGAGCAGAAATGGGTGTTTTGAGTGAATCACTGTACCAATCTATGACTTTGTAGATATTCTTTGGCTTTTTGATTGTATCCCATTTAATAAACATTTTCTTTAGTTGAGATTTCATACAGATTATTGAAAACTAAGTAGAGGAACTTAATTGAATATTTGGCTCACCAGTGGAAATTCCATTAAGTGAAGTGTTACATTCGGTATTCATATCCACAATATTTGGAAAATTCCACTATATGCTTGTAGTGGGTAACAAATTCAATTGAATAGGCCCTAGCTAGTATAACAAGAGAACTAGGGTATCTATGTGAGAAGCTGGATATGAAAGTGCAAGCCTCATTAAACATAAGAAGGCAAATCTAGAAAATTGTTGATGATTACAATTACAGTGTAAAGGGAAGTCGTTCAGGTTGAAAATAGTTAAAATTCTGCCCAATTGGCTAATATTATTCAATTTGCCTCCTTTAGATGCAAAATTCAAAAACATAGAAACTGAGAAATTTAATACATTGTAAGTATCTTTCAACTACAAAAGGGGATTCTCTACATTGCAAATGCAAGGAGAGCACATATGAATTATGTAAATAAAATATAGTAACTACTTAGTGTTCTATAATTTCTTTTAGTGGGGTAGGTAATGTTTATAAATTGGGATATAAAATTTTCTGATGAAAGCATTAAAAAGCATCCCTTGATACAAATTTAGATAACTATCATTTACTGTAGAGTAGTCTATCTTTCCTGATTTGCTCTTGCAACCCTAGCCTAGGCAACGAGAGGTAGTACATCACATAGAGGCAGTCGATCTGAAATATCAAAAGACTAGGGCTTTGCATGGAATTTCTCTCAATGATATGCCTCTTGGCACGTCTTCCACTAAAATAAGCTAAAGACATAAAAACAAAATATTCGATTCCACTCAAAATTCAGATTTGATGGGGTAGCTAAGATGATTTTTGGAATATAATGCTTGAGTCTGGCTCATGAATCACGTGAAAATTCAAAAGTACAGGCCTCAAAACAAATTTTTCGAAGAATGCGTTTTTACGTATATATATATATATATATATATATATATATATATATATATATATATAAAGGTATAAACGGATATAAAAATTTTTCATTGATAAGCAAAAAAAGAATATTTGAACTGCATCTTTTCTTTTCCTCGTTCATATATATTTTTCAATTTTTGTTATTTACTTCCTTATTAGGCTATTAGTTTGGAATAGTTGTATCATCAGCATATTACAGCATTCCTTAAGCAATCTTAATTTATGCAAATCCAATCTGAAAAAGTTTATGAAATTTTATTATTTTGTAACGTGAGATTAAATGCATACTATGTGGAGAAAGGATGAAAATGGATATAATTATTGAGTGACATCTATTGTGTAATTTATTTCCACAAATCCATGAGGCAATGGTAAAAATAATTGCATTATTTATTGTTGTTTAATAATTTAACTTTACCGATGATGATGAATAATTAATTAATATAGAGGAATTAACATTAAAATTTCATTTTATTAAGCAAAATTTTTCAGTAAGCGTTTAGATTTGGTAAGATTGGACATATCTGAAAAGCATGTTTTTAATGTTTCTTAAATAGTATATTTCACTTTCAAATGAGTCAATCAAAATGCGCCCAATGAATTTATTAGCTTAAATATATAGATAAACCTGTTGGATAATCAAACAAATGTCAAAACTGTTGTAACTAACTTAATGCATAGGTATTTGCTGTTTGGTCTCAATTCAGATCTTTGTCTTTATTTGGTGTAAAACCTTATATTCAATTCAACCAAAAACACCAACTACTGCTTTTAGATAACCTGCCGTAGAAGCTTATTTGGTTGGTTGCAGTCATTTAGTTTCCGTTTTAGAACGTCATGCTCCTTTTATACTCATGAATGTAGATTTTTTGCAGAGGTATTGAAAAGATTTTTTCTAAATTCAGAAATGCGTGAAAAAATTTTGTTTACTTATAAATGTCAAGCATAGAGTTGAGTATATTCATATTTGTTGCTCTTTTTATTATTACTGTCCCTGTGATATGAAAATTGAAGAAACTACAATTCCCACAGCAAGTTACAAGGAAGTCTTACTGTGGGATTCCATGTCCCATACGTGGATGGACTTGGATAAACCACATTAAAATTGTAATTCTCACAGTAATTACATGTATTATTTTGAAAATTTCGTGGGACGAAAGCTCAAATTTCTGCCACATTGACCAGCCTGTAAATGCATACCATATACATTTGCTCCATTATTTGAAATTCCACTATCCACCACTACAAAAAGCAGAAAAGACTGAACTACAAAGATACACAAAATCGCATCCAGTTAAGCTGATGCTTCTGAGGCAAGCTAAAATTATCAAATGCTAACACAAAACACCTAAACATTCAATAATCACAAGCTTAGATTTTGTAAATACAATCCAGTGAATGTTCTGAATATGTCCTAGTATATATTCTTCAGCAATGTACTAATAATTTGCGCATAACAAACTTAAATTGAATATTTTTACTTTGAGTAGATGTAAAATCTATTTTTAGAAGCAACCTGTATAAGTATAATGTCAAATAGACGTTGCATAACGAATTTTGTATAAATTATTCTTATAACTTAAATATTACAATTTTAATAAATGCATTGTCATAATTATCTTCTTATTAGTATATTTCTTAGAATGAGTGTATCTTGTAGGAATTTTATAATGCTATGTCTTCGAATTACGATTTCCAATTTTGAATTTTATTTTTCTATAAAATTAGTTAAATCGAAAATCCCGGACTAATATTCAATTTTCCTGCAATTTGTTAAATTTTTTTTCAAAAATATCGCAATTGCATCTCTTTGGAATACATTTCTTGATTAGGACTAATAGCAAATTATTAGTTGGATTAATGATGTACGGTTTTCAAAGTGAAAAGATTTACATGGTAAAACTTTGATTCCCACATGCGGTACAGATAAAGTTTAGTTGTATTAAATAAACATGAAATTTCTGGTAAATTCTACTTGTAGAACTTGAATGATTTCTAATCAAGATTTTCCAAGTTTTCTTTGGTTCAAGTTTGAAATATGGAAGTCATTCCATATAGTTCATTCAATTGATGTCGGGACCAGATATGCACTTGGGCGGAAAATTCAGGAAATAACCGGCTCAGGAAGCTTTAGGCGCGACTCATTTTTGACAAATATTAATAATAACTATTAAAAAAAAATTCCAATTTTTCCGTTTACTACACTAAAATTGGGTGTTAGAAACTTCGAATAAAATCCCCTAATAAATACAACACCAACAGTATTCATTTAAAGAGAAAATAATACTAATCTAAAACTTCCAAGTGTAAATTTTCACCACATTGCTTATATCACATATAGCATTTACTCCATTTACGTAGGCTTACATACAATGTTACGTAATAGTTAGTTATTTGCTAAATTTTCCTCTCATGTATTTCAAATGCTTCAACCCAAGCCGGGCCTAGCTCATCCCGGCCAAGTCCGTCTTTGCCTAAAATTTGTACATTTTACATATTTTTTGTAAGACGTTGTGTTAATATATAATTTTATCCCCCATTAAACAAAATATGTTGCCGCCAATGCTTGAATGTACCAAATGCTGCAGGTATATGAAATCCAATAAGCCTACTGGAAATAATATGTTCATATATTTACCTGTAATTTTTGCTAGCGGCATTTTAAATAAAAGCATATTGTATATCATGGGACACACTGGTGGTCCACTTACTGTTGGTTATGTGGAGAGGGTACTCATTATTCTCACGATTTCTTTCTATGAATTAATATCAATTTGGAGTGGCCTACCAGTTTTGCTATAGTCTCATATTAAAACCTAGCTCATGCCAACAGCCATTATTTGGTTGAATTGCACAATATATATAGTTACCAGATTTATTAGTTTCACATGATATTCAGATCTAATTGAGAACACTGACGCCAAAGAGACAGCCAAACATCGATAATATCAACGTCAACCTAGAGAAATGAGGCAGTCACGGCCCAAGCGAACTATCATGGATAGATACAGACGACGAAAGATTACTAGTTGAAATTGCAATCAAACAAGAGAGAAAAGACAATGTATAAAACGCATTTTCAGAGAGGTGTATTGCCGCCAATGCTTGAATGTACCAAATGCTGCAGGTATATGAAATCCAATAAGCCTACTGGAAATAATATGTTCATATATTTACCTGTAATTTTTGCTAGCGGCATTTTAAATAAAAGCATATTGTATATCATGGGACACACTGGTGGTCCACTTACTGTTGGTTATGTGGAGAGGGTACTCATTATTCTCACGATTTCTTTCTATGAATTAATATCAATTTGGAGTGGCCTACCAGTTTTGCTATAGTCTCATATTAAAACCTAGCTCATGCCAACAGCCATTATTTGGTTGAATTGCACAATATATATAGTTACCAGATTTATTAGTTTCACATGATATTCAGATCTAATTGAGAACACTGACGCCAAAGAGACAGCCAAACATCGATAATATCAACGTCAACCTAGAGAAATGAGGCAGTCACGGCCCAAGCGAACTATCATGGATAGATACAGACGACGAAAGATTACTAGTTGAAATTGCAATCAAACAAGAGAGAAAAGACAATGTATAAAACGCATTTTCAGAGAGGTGTATTACAAACAAATTAATCGATGAAACAGCTGTTGTGCACAGAAGCTTTCAAGAGATGCGAAATAACACAAATTTTTTCCGGGCTTCAGCTGGTCCGAGATAAATTCAATTAAGTCCAGATGCCATTTGTGCATTTACATTTTCAGACAAAGGTAGTTTTTGTGTAACATGTAGGCTCTCAGTGTACTTGGTTAAACTCATTTTTGTCAGCCCTCTGGGATCGTGAAGATTTGCGTTATACCTGAAAATTCAGGCTTATAGGAAGCACTTGGGATTTTCATTTTTGACAATTTTGTATTGCACAATGTTATTATTACTTCTTTAGTTGTAGTAAGAGTAATAATACTGTTGGGGAGAAGAGTTTAAAAATTAAATTGCTCTTGTTAAAATTTTTGTACATATTTTTTGATGATTAGAATTTTTCTGGTGTAGTACAAATTCCTAACAGAAATTAAAACGCCATAGCCCAATGGTGCCATTTTCTAGTTTGTATTGTTTTTTGTACATTTTACTGACGCTTTCAGAGTTGCTATCAGTATAATTATATATTGTCAAAGTAATTTCTGATGAACGATTTCTTCTTCTTCTCTTCTTCTTCATATCTTAGCAAATGTCTAAAAACAACAGATCAGCCTAATGATGACCACCTAAAAGTTATGGAAATGAAGATATTCACTATTGAACTGTAGTTTTTAATTATAGATTTTAACCACACTGTTTTCCTTGTGTAATAGGAATTGTAACGAAATGTTGGTGTGGAGATTCAAAGAATTTTAATTGTTAGAGCTTCAGCAGCTTAAAAATCGAATGAATTTAAATTTTAAATGCAAAGAAGTATTTCTTTATTTCAAATTAAATTGGTGTAAGAAATATGGTGAAGCTTTTTGTAATTCTTAAGTCTTCATTAACGGTTCGTACATGGAATAAAAATAATAATGTTACAGTGGTATGAAGTGCACTATCACCCTAACATACTTTTGGCTATTTAATCTTTATTTCCAGGGTTAACAAATAAGCACACAAGCACGTTCAATATACTCCTAGAATATATTTTTATTGCTCTATTTTGTTTATTTTATTTTTTAGATGACCAAATGGAGAAATAGTAGAGCAAATAAATCCTCAATGTTTGCAGTTACAATAACTTAAAATATGATAATCTCTGCAAATCAATATCAAAATCATTATAGATATTTATATATATATATATATATATATATATATATTCAAATGAACCCAATTGAATTATTGCTCAGAGGCAGACGTTAGAATTAAACAGAGTCATTTGATGGCTATCATATAGTGTATTTTTAAGTACACTATATATTTTACAGAAAATGCATATCAATATATGCGCGTTATTGTTTCATGGATTTGATATAACATTATTGAAGAGCGTTAAAGTGATTACAAATACAATATATATTTTAAGGTAGGAATTATATCGAAGATTAAAATTTGTCTAATTAATCAATAATTCCAATAAGAATGAAAACCATAATCTAAAAGCAGCAATTAATTCGAAAATAAATATGAGTTAAACTTAATTTACAAAATAGCAAATGAGAAAATTAACAAATTCATACAGAAAGAATTACACATGCTAATATATCTAATTAACTTAATAACCAACTAGCAAACTTATAATTTTAGTAATTGATATTTAATTTTAGCTTAAAAATTGCAATTATATAATACACAATTTAGAATTTTTTGATTAGTTAGTCAGTTTCAATTTTAATGAAAAATTTCAATTTACCTTGTTTGTTGCCTTCAAAGCAGTTCTTTCAGTGCTGTCGAGTTTTAAATACATATTCATGTAATCATTTGACAGCACTTGAATACAACATTCAACCTTCTCAATTTCATTTGATACAATTTGATGAAGTTCATCTAAAAGTGAGGATCTTTTCATATCTCCAGGAGGCTTTTTGTTCAAATTTTGACACAAAATCTAAATAAGGTAATATATATATATATATATATATATATATACATGTATATATATATATATAAATTTATATATATACAAACATTAAAGCTGTGACATCCTGCCAATAAAACTAGTTAATTGTTGAATAGTCATTTGGGCAAACAAAAGATGTATGAAATTATGGGCGAATTTTGGTTAGTTTCTTACAAATTCTAACGCCCCTAGAATAATTTCATTATACATGTAAAGAAACTACTTGTTATATTAATATTTTTATGCAAACAAATTTTTAGAGTAAAAAACAGTTGATTGGCTTAAATATTTGCTGTATTATTTGGCCTACCTTACCATTGTATTAGCAGTTATCAATTTTGTAATTTCTTCTTCGTATTGCATGATTTCCTATTGCTAATGGATCTCTTGCAATATTCTGCTCATTTCTTAGTTTTGTATTGTACTATTTGTTCTAGTATTTAACATGCCAAGGCACAAGCAGAAGGCATATGTCGAACATAAGTGCAAACTTGTCAGGTTGACCTCTTAATACTGGTCGGATTGAACCACTTGGATACCGGTTAAAGAAAGACTGCTATGAGATAAAGAACACTTGCTTTCTGCAAATTTAATTTAGTTATCCCAACTTTTATCCTAGATAAAGAACACTTGCTTTCTGCAAATTTAATTTAGTTATCCCAACTTTTAACCTATCTTAAATTTTAATTTTTCTAACTTTTAAAGCGTTTTATTATACTTCTTACATTATTGCTAAATGCATGCACACATTTAATGTGTTTTTGGGCAACTTTTTGTAATATAGACAACACTCCTAGAAAATCAGCAGTAGTAATATGAATGCTGATGTGGAAGATCAGATTCAAGGCTTTTGAAGCATTTACAATGCATCGTACTATCAACCAGAAGAGCATTGTTCATAGCAGTTCTTATAAAGAGTTTGAAAACTACATGTATTTTCAAGCATGAATTAGTACAATTTCATCCGTTACTTTCCTGGGAAAACGTTTTGTAATATCCATGCCTTATTCTATTTAAAATAAATTTCGTTGTTCAGGCCACGAGTGCAGAACAAATTGTCATGACTTGCAAATGATATCATAGACTAAATTATAGCAATGAAGACACTGCTTATCGTCTTAAATATATTAAATATATAGAAATATGTATGTTGGTCCAACTAAGTTAGCTTAGATTGAAAATCCAGGTTATTTGAATTGAATTTCTAGTATTTACTTCTGTTAATTTCATTTTCACTTATAATGTTCAAAATCGCTTCAACAGAATATATGCTATTTCTATCCACAGATAAAATATAATATTATATATCCTAAGTCTAACTAAATACATTTAAGAACAAATTAATAAGGTATGATATATATATATATATATATATATATATATATATATATAAAAATTTAAAAATTTTTCCTTTAATATATATTGCTAGACTTAGTTAAAATTAGATGCCAGTCAGCCCTTTTGGCCTGTGATGCCGTAAATATCACATTGAATTTGAAAAAAGAGGATGTAAATTATGTATAAGCTTTGTCACGCAACAAATTCCTGTCAGAAACAAAACATGATTTGATACTAACATTGAGAATTCCTCATCGTAAAAAATAATTACACCTTTAAAGATGCAAAAAATATTTTTTTGTAAATAGAATATTATATATTTTTACTTAAGGAATACAAAATCATTGATAACAATGGAAATACAAAATTTCGTGTTGCTTTGAATTGATGTAATGGGCATTTATTACATATTTCTTTCGATTTGTCTATTAAAATTCTAAAATTTACATTTCGACAAAGATTTAACAAGAATTGAAAGCGTCCCACTTTGTACAATGTAATTACTAATTTGGGAATAGCAAAATAGGAATATTGCATTTCATATTTAGGCAGACATAGAATCATAGATGTACTTTATTTACTAATCTTATTGTTTGTAGTTTTTGAAGAGTACTTTTTGCAAAATGAGTCGTCAATTACTGCAGTACATACCCATTTTTCGGGGATTTTTTCAGGCTAAAGTGGACATATTGACAAAAAATAAATAAATAAAATCCAAATATTTTGCTGAAGTTCAGTATTCTCGTAATCATTAATAGAATTTGGCACAAGTCGGACATAGGAGCTCTGAAATTCGAATGATTATTTGTTGTAGCTCGGTATCTAAATTTTTGAAATAATTTCTTTGAGATGGGTTATTGATTAATTAAAAACTCTCTATATATCTATATAACCTTCCTGTAAATCTATTACAGAAACTACAGCACAGTGCATAAAATATTACACTATGTTGGAAACCGAAAGGGCAAGTGTGCCTGAACCGTCCTAGAGAGTAACCTCCTCGTGGTGGTTCCTGGAGAAGCTAACCTCATATTATGAGAGGCGAAAGCCGATCAGAAGGGAGGCGCTGAGCTAACACTTGACGGGCGCGTCGCTTTGCGGAGTCCCGAACCAAGAGTGGACGTTAAACAACAGGGTAACGAAGGTGCTGCCATGTGTGCTATGCACATGTGGGGGCGGTGATGATGATGTGAGACTGTCTGGTAGTTTTGTGGAACAGACGGCGACGTCTAAGCATTAAATTGCTGCCGGTGCCCAGAGTCATAGAGTGCGTCTATGAGGGCAGTTATATAGAGAATTCCTCTATCTCTGGCCTCTAGATAGGCCTAGGCCAGCATTTGCTGAGCTGTACCTATGAAGGAGCTTTGCTTTATCATAGGTTTTAGTTATGATCCGACATCTTTAATTCAATCTTGGGGATGGAGATGATTAGTTGCTTAGTGCTTTGCACTCAAAGTGTATTATCTCCAAATATTATTTTTGGATCTTTATAACAGGCAGACAGTAAATGCTCACGAGTCACCCAGTTAGTAGCCTTGGTTGGCGAAAGCTGGAGAGGCGCAACCCTCTCATGAAGCTTAACCTTCGGCTTCACTCTCTGCTGATCAGACTCAACACAGATCAGCACTCTGCGTGCCAGGGGTCGCCAGAGGTCAAGCATGATTAAGCCGGCCTTAGTGGGCATGCTTCCAGGGGAGGAGTCACGGACTTGATCTGTTGACACGCACTCTTCAGTCTGTTGATTGGTAGAGTAACCCCGACACTATGTTAAAAACGACCTAGTAAGGCGACCTCTACGCAACGGTTACTGGGAAACACTAACCCAGTGAACATAGAACTGTTCCAACGACGTCGTTTTTGTGGTGTATTGGCGTTTAATAGGCGTTGAATTGTTTGAGTGGCGTTTATAGTGCGGATTAGTGGAGGTGTATAATTCCGTCTAGCAAAAAATATTTAAAAATAGGAATAATTTTAGGGTTAAGACAATACGAAGATAAATTTTTTAAAAACTGCATTTTTATTAATAGTTTGTCGTTTTATTGTGAAAAAACGTTGTTTTGTAATGCGTTTTAGTACCGTTATTATGTCATTCAGCAACATCGTTACGACAGTTCTATGTTTACTGGGATGCCTTGGAGGCCACTTCATTGTGCGGAGTTTCTGACCTAAGGAGGACATTAAATAATATGGTAGACTAAGGCAGGTGAAGCCTGGCTGTTTTGGTGAGCAGTGGAAACGCTGCCAGAAAGACTGCCGATTGTTCCTGACAATAAGTTCATCTAATGGGGCGGTATGTCAGGGATAACTCTTTCTTCTGTTCTTTACGATAGGTCAATGGCCAGCGTTAGCTGTGTCAGTGAGGTAGATTTGCTGTTTATCAATAGTCTTTAGATGCAGGAGGCGTTCACTAAGTTCTCACCTCTAGTAGTTATCTAAAACAGGAGAGCAACAACTTTCTTAACTGAATTCGGCGTTCGTCTTTACTCCGCTGATCACGCTCAACACAGATCACCACTCTATGCATGCCATGCATCGCTAAAATACTCTCGCACTTAAACCAGCATTAGTAGTACACTTCCGGGGTACTGGTCTGCACCCAGGTGTACTTGGGTGACGCTCCATGAATATTTTGTCTGATTGTTTAGCAAATTTTCCATTTAACAGATGTTGCAAATAATTCAATAAATTAACATTTATTTTCTAAATCTACAGTGCAGTAATGAATATGGCTATCACTTTCTACATATTTTTACAATATAAATAATGAACAATGAATTTGTGCATTTTTGTAAATATATTGTTTTTTAATTTCAGCCAGTACAAGGCCGACTTACAATATTTTTATATTTTCGAGCACTGATTTTTTTTATTTTGAATGGCATTAACGTTTGATAGTCCCAACATACTTTTATCCAATACCATAGAAGAAGAAGAAAGTTGCAATATAACACAAAGAATGAAAGCTTAATGTTTACCTAGTCAATCTCAATTTACTATCCTTTGCAGGATTTCTTGTTATTTTTGCATAGTTTGGTTATTAGTATAATGGACTATCGAAATTGTACTATATACATGTTGTATGCTCAGGGAAGTAAACTGAGACGATTCTAGTTGCAAATAGCAATTGTGATAGTGCACCCTCAATTATATTTTCTCCCTGGGCCTCTGTCTGAATCAGAATAGAGGTTTCAACGACTGTTCAGGTTGTCAACTAGTAAGGTAACTCCCACACTGAGCCACATAAAATTCAGTGTTTTCATTAAAATTAAAGAGCTACATTACACCTGCATCTTCTGATAATGATAAAAAATAGTAATTAGTATAATGTACATTATTGAAACGTAAAAAGCGTAATTTTAAGAAGACATTCACTATTGAAATAATGCGATCTACTTATTTTGCAAAGTCTTACAAGCAGTTCAATGCAGTGCCTATGTCCATTTAACATGGGATGGGATGGGACGTGAGATGGGATTGAGCAAGGAAAGCTGTCGCACTCATCCCATGAGACCAGTCATGGGACAAAAGTTTCTGAATGCATGTTTATACAGGCTTGCCTGGAAAAAATGTAATGTTTTAAAACGTTTGAAGCGGTCTTTTAAAGACCTGGTTTTTCATTTTGTTTTTCAAAATCTTTTTTCAGAATATTTCGGCATTTTGTATCAGTCTAAACAACGTTTTGAGAAATTTACATTTGTATATTTCCTATCTTTAAAAATTAAGAAAACGTGCTATAAATTTAATATCCGTATCTAACAGGCTTGTCTTGAGCGTGGGATGTTTCATGTAGGTAGGAATGCGGTGGGACAAGTCTGACATCGAATTCGATGTGAATGTTACAGAAAAAAGCTGTCCAACGGCATACCTAATTTTCCTCACCAAATATTTTCAATTACAAATTGGACTTCTCTGATTTTCTGTTTTATTCTTCATTAAGTTATGGTCTTAACCCTAACCTCGAACCGAACCTTAACACTAACCAAAAACTCTAAAACCAACCCTAAGCCTAAGCTAAACTCTATCCTAATCCTAATATTACCTCAAACCTAGTTTCCTCATTATATCAGAGCCGCCGCAATGAAAGCTAATTCATTTTGAATTATCTAAGCAAAATAACTGTGAAAAGGTGCAAGGGAAAAGTAGTATTATATTGTAAATTATTTTAAATTGCTTTTTGAAAATTGCTGGTATTCCTAATATATTTGCATATTACTACTTGCATAATGTTTGCATATTGGTTTGGGTTAGGGCTAGGGTTGGCTTAGGTTAAAGTTAATGTTATTGTTAGATTTAGGATTGGAGTTAAGGTTATGGTTTTGGAAATGTTGTGGTTTAGCACAGTTTTGCAATTATTTGAGTTGGGAGATAACGCAAAGTACCCTTTCAAGTTAATCAGCCACCGGAATATGCCTTAGCATAAATTTTCGAAAGCATATTTGTGCGCATTCACCATTGGATGTGTCCATGGCTTATTAAGATTAATAGTTTGGAGAAATTTTTTTGAAAATGTGTAAAAGGCCACCAGGTTGTTATAGATTAAATAACTCATGAATTTTTTTTTAAAATCAGAAAAAGCAACACAATAGAGAAGTGTTTTTTCTTTCATTTGCGTTTTGCAATTCTGCTCAGCCAGAGCCATTTTAGGTGCTATGATCACTGACCGAGTCTTAATTGGGCTTGAGAGGTCTAACTGCTTAAAGAAATGTTTGGAGTTAGCTGATACCCATAGAATTATATAATCCTGATTATCTGAGCCTTAATTTGCAAATTTGGAGAAAATCTTTTGAAAATGTTTGAAAAACGGCTGTTTTTTTAAAAAGCCTACAAAATCTTTAAGGATAATCACTAAGTGACATTCTTGAAAAATACTTAAGCTTTGCTTAGACTGGTAAAAATTTTTTCAGGGCAGGTTTTTTTAGAAGAAAACTAAATTGCTAGCTGCCTACTTCAAATTCGAAAGTATGTAATACATTTGCTTGATGTGACTATGAAAAATGTCTTATTTTGCAAAATTTATATCATTTTGGGAGACAATTTTAACATTTATTGGTTCTTTACTGGCTTTGCGGAAATACCTTCAAATTTCAGTAAAAATTTTAGTTCACAAATAGCTTTTACTTGGTTATAAAAAGAAATATTGAATATTAAATTTCAACTTCATCTCAACATCTTTCCTGGAATGTCCATTCATAATATTTTGTACTTATGCTATATACCCCTGCAAAACATAAAAATACCACAATTTAATTACCACCAAAAATGTTCAGCATACAAACTGTAGATATTCTGTTTAACTCTGAACTTTAAAATCTTGTATTACATCAGATTTTTTCTTTGTTTATTGTGGAAGAAATTATGTACTAGATACAGCCCTGAATTTAATGTAACATTTTGGTTTTAAAGACTATTTCTGAAGGACCAGTAGAATCTAAAATAGCTACAGAGAAAAAAACTTAAGTTCGTTATAAGTTTAAAAAATCCAAAAGATTCAAAAAATACCAGGCGTTTGTTTTTGCGTTTTTTATAATTGTTACAAGTTGCTTGATAGTTCACCCAATTGACAAAATTTTGCTTTTAACAACATTATAGTCATGGTCACCATGCACATTGCTGGCACCATAATTGTCCCCTCCACCACCCAGCAAGTTGTTTAGGGAAAAATATGTTGTTTATACTGAATACTGGTGCAAGAAACCTCTTCCCTGGGCGTGAAATCTTTATTTGATAACTTATGCCTTAATCTCAATTGTCCAGAATTTTTGATTTTTAGACAAATGTTCAATTTCTCTGTCCAAGTAACACTGATAAAGAAAATATATTGTATATGGCTATCATAAACGAGTACGCCTATGAAGTAACAGGTTGCATTATGATATTCAGAATTAATGTCGCTTAAGAAAATGCCACTTTGGATTTATTTAAACTTAAATAGATTTAGTCAGAAAATATGCTTAAATCAAATAAATTAGAACTTGTGTCTTGGTCCTTGACCTAACTATTTATCTATTTACAAAATTCTGTATTGTGTGCTGTGAAGGAATCAGCTTTGAAAAGTTCATAGCAAGAATATTTTTGGGAAAATATAGTGAAATTGAAAATTTCATAATCAATATTAAATATTTTGTATAATATAGAGAATTTCTACTTTATTGCAATAATTATGATATAATAGCATTTTTTCGGTTACCCACAGATATAGGGTTTAGTGCATAGGCACTCTTAGAATGAATTTGCACTAATGAGAAGAATTCTAAGATCTTAGACATATTTTTTAATACATTAAAATTACAATATCAACAATTAAAAGTATTTCAATTGAAGGATTTAGATGGTTAATGTAGCATATAATAATAAGTTTCCTTGGTTAAAAAGCCAATTTGATATTATTGTCAAAAGAAAAATTACTGGATTTTCAAGATTGCATTTGAGAAATATTGTACTAATATACATAAATATCTTAGCTAGCCTTTATTGTATAACTGTTTCAGAGAATGGCAATAATATAACTAGATAAATGAAAATTAACATTTTCCAGCAGTTTGTAGAAATTTTTTACTTTGCATCTTGAAAAAACTATCCATCCTAATGCTATTCTTTTCAATTTAATTCATTTGTTATATATTTCATTTTTTCATTACTTTAGAACTTGCACTAAGCCATTTCACTGAACCACATTAGTGTTAAATTAATCAGATGGTATTTTTGATTGAAACAAAGGAAATTTTATTCAAAAGAAACAGTATATTCACCACTTTTCATACAATTACAATATAATGGAAATGACCATCTGCTGTTTATTTAAAGCCTGAAATTAACAATTATGTCTGTAAATTTTTAAAGAATGTGTTAAAGATTTACTATGTACATACTAATAAATATAATGAAAAACAAGTTTCTCAACTACATGCAAAAGCCTTTTAACACAATTGCAATGATCAGGGTGACAATAATTGAATTTCTTAAACACATATAATATAAATTATTTTGAGATATTAATAAGCCAATTTTATGCATTTCAAAATTTTTTGGATAATTGTGTAATGTTTGTATTCCTTCAATATAATTTAGAACAAAATCTTTATGCTAGACTTACTAAGAAATTGATTTATAATTGCAGATCAATAAGAAAGCATTGCAAGAAGAAAATGAGGCCAAAAACAAAAATTTAAAGGCAATTTTATCATTCTTTAAAAAATTGATGAAACACTAATTCTTTGTAATTGTGAACTAACTTGATATTGGGGAATTAGCAGAGATCAGCAAATATACAGGCTTTGATTAATAAAAATTTACTCTGTTTTGATTGAAAATACCATGTGACAAATTTAACACTAATCTAGTTTAGTGAAATGCTCTAAATTTCCATTGTAATGAAAAGAAATAAAAAATTATATAAATGAATTATATTGAAAAGAAAGTTATGGTAATTTATGTAACAAATTATAGATTAAATAAAATCATGTTTGCACAAGATTGTGTTATTTACAAATAGTTTACTCCTCTTTGTTATTTGCTAACCAAGTAAATAATGGTGTTTTTGCTAGAGAATTTATTACTTCATTCAAAGACCTGAAATCAAAATGAAAAAAAGATTACTGTTCTAATATCAACTGAAATTAATTAATTAACAAAACAAATTTCAGACTAATCTACTTTATGTACTGAAGATGGTTTAATTGATGTAACATCTCAGTCAAACTAGCAGTTTTTGTCTATAACATGAGAGAGTTGATTTCATGTCATTTTTATTTTACAGCTACCCTTCTTCATTTTATATTAATTATTTCATTGAAAAATTTTACCTCATTTTGCTATTGCTGTTTCTTTACAATTGTAAATTAGCTGAAAATGGAATTAAGTCTCTATTTTCAAATAACAACTGAACTTGAACTAAATAGGTGTAGGTGATTTTATATGCCTTGCTTTTCATTATGTCAGATAACACATATAAATTCATATTTTAGCCAATAACAAAATGTTCTTAAATAATTTTAGTCTGTTATATAACATGTGTCAAACATTATCATTGTTGATTAATATGATATATTAACTGTGTATTTTAAGTCATTTAGAAGCTAATATGTACTGATAAAATTGTGGTAATGCTCAACATGGAATCATAACTCATTTGACAAAGTTAACTAATTTTTTAGTGTTTCTAAAGATGGAAAATTGTATTGTACAGCAATATGTCCTTCACAATCTGGCAAATTATCTGAATAACAAGTTCCTGCATCAGCATTGCTATGCAAGGAAAAGAAATTTAACAGTTTTTCACATAATAAAGCATGATATACTTGTAGATTACTGATTTTCCATTGCATAATAGACCAAATCTATATATATGCAAAAACAATAATAATATTACATGCATTAATTTTTTATCCATATAGCATACCTATTTTTGAAACATCTGGAATGTTCATTAAGCTTGTCCAATTTTTTTCTACTTTGCATTTGAAGAGCAAGAAGTATCTTTTTTGATGCAATAGTGATATATAGACTAGATAGAAAAAATATAGAAATTAAGTTGCAAAGAATATATTAATGAGCTGAACAAACAAAATGCATGTAATTTTTTATGAAAAGAAATTTACCTTAAACAGCCTAGCTTCTGATTTAATAGACAAACTGTTTTCCCAGGTTAACAAAAAGTTTTCTCCAAGTCTATTTCAAATTTGAGAATCTTATGGTATGGGCATGTCTATTGGGGAACATATTTTAATGCAGTGTTTAAGATTTCTATTAAAGCACATAGCTGTGGCAGAAGTTGGTGAAAAGATTAACAAGTTTTCTTTGGAAATTTCACATTTTGAAAAGGATTTCAATTCTCTCCATAACTAATTTTCATGTATTTATAAGGTTTTTAGCCCATAGAAGCAACAAAGAACTTTAACTGCTTCTTGATATGTGTAAAAATATTCCAAAATCAATTAGGCATGCTTTATGCAAAGTCAGATGTCAAAGGTCCAGGATTTTTCTCTTCAATTCCATATGTATATGTATGCTATTGATGCATTGATTTGAAAGTCCAGTGCATTTTTTGATAGACTTAGAGAAATTTAACAGTTGGTGCAATTGAAGTATTTATTGTTTAGTTTGAAATTGCTTTTTTCCAGTTGAACTCAATAAAATAATTTGATTAACTTATGAAATGTGATGTTGCTTATTTAGGTAAGTTTTCCAAATAAAATTTCAGTGGATTCTTCAAAGTTTTGTTAAAAATTTGATGGTTTTTTAGAAACTTGCCTCTCTTAAAACACAAATATGTGTGGCTAAATACTCCTCTTCCCAACAAACATTTTGGGATGCAGCAATATTGAATTTTGGTTGAATTTGCAATGAGATAATTGGAAGTTAAGTTGGTAACCACAATTCAAACAAATTTTTTGAGTATTCAACAACAGCAAAAGAAAAAAAATATGTAAGTATTTATACATATATTTGGTGCTAAGTTCAGGAAAACCAAAAGACTATGTTACTTTATTCCAATTTGTTGAAAAAGGAAAATGATCATCTTAGAAATAATTCTAATTACACCTACTCAAAGCAATGAAAGAATAATTTCTGCAAAATGTCAGCACTAACTTAGAATTGTCTGAAAATTAGTAAAACTCCTTTTTCCTTTATAATCTTTTATGCTGTATCAAAAAATTGTTTCTAATTCAATTCAAAATTGAAATGTTTAAGTTTATTTTTACCAATATTATGACCAAATTGTGAAAGAATATATAGGATGTTTTTAAAGCAATTTATTGTACTGAATATATTTATAATTTAATGTCTTGTAATGTAATGCATTATCAATACTAGCAGTTTTATATTAGTAATTGCTATTCATGACTGTTCATATTGTCTTACATGTATTTATTTGCTTTGCTGTATGCATTGCAATACAGTTTCATATTATTAGTAAATAATGCTTGATAAATTATATATAAGAGTGCTGGTTACTTGCACACATCAGTGTACTGTAAGCAGTTACACAAATAAGTTGTTTTTTTAGTCTCTAAAGGTGGTTCTAACTTTAACAATTGGTGAAAGATGCATTTATTTATCCACACACTCAAGCTATTTTGGTTAATAAATTATCATATATTATGTCATGATGTGGTCTCAATCTACCCCAGCCTTAAATAACTGTGCTACTGATCTATGAAGAAAATTTAAGATTTGGAAAACAAAGATCAACATCTACATGGTTGCAGGAGTTAAAGGTTTTACTAATGCCAAAACAGAAGAGCTTCAAATCAATACCTTATTAAATTTTTTATCAACCAATGATGCAGCTCTTCAAATTGTAGCCAGTTTTGGACTTAAGGGCCATCAATTCATGCATGACAACATTCTTTTCAAATTAGAAGATTATTGCCATCCAGCAGATGTCATAACTATGACAGTTTTGGAATTCTTTGCTTGTCAACAAACCAAATCCCAAAGTATCAAGAATTTTAATTCTCACCTCAATAATTAGAAATGTTTATGCAGTTTTCAAGATTTAGCCAAGGAAAAATTATTAGACTGGATAATTGGTGACTGTGACTGAAATTTACAACAAAAACAATAGAAAGATGTTACTAATGTAAAGCCAGCATTACATATTAACAGAATATTTGAAGCAGCTAAAAAGATTCAATCTGACCTACAATAGAGATAAAAAGTTAATGACAGTGTGTTGATTCAAGAAACTGTTTTAAGGCTAACCAATCTGAAGTTTGTGGTCACCAACATACATTTGGCAGAAGAAACTGTCAAGCAGGTGAGCAGATATGGTTTAATTGTGATACACTTGGACATTTTAGTAGTCTGTCAGAAGCCAAGAGGCACTACTAGCCAGTTTTAACAGCAATTTAGAGCATACTCTAGAACAATACAATAACAAATATACAGACCCTTGAAGGCTAAACATACATGCATTTGTTCTACTTAATGACTTAGTTGAAAGTTGTACTAATTCTAGAAAAACACCTGACAAGCTAAAATACATGAACATAGAATCTCATATTGGTATAATTAGGAGATGGGTGGATCTACTATTACTGTAATGGACTAGGGTTACTTTCTGAAACCTTTTGGATCTAAAGTAACAATAAGCTCATATTTGAAATATTTGAAATTCAAGCTGGAAATAGGTTATTGGGATTAATGTGCATTGTGTCATTTTTTATATCTGTGAAACCAATAGTTAGACCATCAAAGTTTTCTCAATGAGTCATGTTTTGGGTTGTAGAAGACCTATCCCAAGCTTGTATCTTTGGAGCAGATTTCTTGAAAATGTATTCCAAAATCAAAATTATAAATCAACATAACAATCCAAACCAAGATGTGTTGGTTTAATTCTATCATCATCAGATATGCTGATATATTTGATCAACCTCTATGTAAAGATAAGCTTAAGGACGAATCTCCCCATGAAATCATACAACTTGATCCCCATGTAAGCATTCCAATACAGCCACCATGCACCCTCAACTCCAAATTCGTAGAATTTGTAAAGAAAAAAAAATTCTGAACTATAGGAGTATGTGGTTATTTGAAAATCTACATGAAAATATCGTCACAATGTATGCATGGTAGAGCAAACAGAGGCAGACCCCAGAATGGCAATAGATTTCAGGACAATAAATGCAGCAACAATTCCTGGTCATTACCCTATTCCACAAATTCACAGAATCATGCATTCCCTCAAAGGCTGCAGAGTTTTTTCAGTTAGATTTTCGACAATTCTAATACCAAATACCATGACATTCTGCTGCTATACCAAAGTGCATTTACAGTACTTGGTCAACTCTATGAATATACATGTTTACCCTTTGGTGCAAAGAATGCTATGGAAAACATTTCACAAGTTGGGTTAGAATTGTTCTGAAATATACTGAATGTGTTAATCCATAATGATGATATTTTGGTAACAACAAAATCAACAGAGGAACATGAACAAACACTACGCCTATTACTGGATCGAATTTTCCAATCTGGCATTTCTTTTAAATCACACAAATGTTTGTTCTTTTGAAAAAGTATCAAATTGTTGGGCATTGTTATCACAGGTTGCAAAGTTTGTTCTGATCCTCATAGGTTGTGACCACGTAAAGAGTACCAGTTCTTACATTGAAATGAAGCTTTGATAGACTTTTAGGTATGGCAAATTACTACAGAGAATATGTTTCAAAATTTGCAATACTGACAAAGCCACTATACAACTTACTATTGGATTCATTGGAATGGATGTGGGAACCCCAATATATATTTGAATCTATAAATGAGCTATCAAACACCTTGTTTGGTATGTCCCACATTTTGAAATCCCTCTCATGCTCAAAACAGACGTCTCAGATAGCAAATTATTCAGTGTGGTTTCATAAGCAAGTTGGAGCATTAATTATTAGCACATCTCTTTGAAATCACGAAAAGAACTTAATTGCTGCTGAAAAAGAAACTTTAGCCATTATTTTTAGTTAAAAAAAACTTCGCCAAATTCTGATCAATGGCCTGCCAAATTACTATGTTGGTGCCTTGAGTTATTAGAATGGGATTTCTCAATTTAGTTTTGTCAGGTTAAAGATAATGTAGTCACAGATGCGTTAACATGAGTTAATGGGGAAAAAACCCATACTGGATCAAATCTCAGATGTTGTCTTAAAGATGGATTAAATATGGAAAAATAGAAGGTCTATGTAATCACAGAGTCTTATGGACAACATCAATGGACGTGATGCAACTGTATTAGATTTAAAATTCTGCAAAATATAATGGCCTGGAGTGAGAATATAATGACTAAACATAGAAACAACATTTATCAAAAAAATGAAGAACATGTTATTTTTGACATTGTTTTGCAACAAGTAGCTTAATTTGAAAACAACACAATGGTATCCGTCTAAAGAGTGGCCCGCCTTCCAGATAGAGTAAAAGTGGGTGAATTGGCCTGGGGGTGATTTGGCCAATTTCCATGCTCATTCTTGCACAGAAATTTTGAGAACAGAATCAGTCCTACTATATCTTTGCTGCCCTATCTCAGTAATAAGACATTATAATGTCTATGTCTGTTACACTAAAACAGCAATTAGTTTCACTTAGCTGTTGCAGTGTTTGCTTAATGGAGTGTGCTTTTTAAATACTGGATTCCATTTTATTTTGAATTCTCATTCTGCCAAATACTGGATTCCATTTTATTTTGAATTCTCATTCTGCAGGAGTGAAGCAATCAAAATTGTAAGCTAGTGTATATCCAGTATTCTCTTTTGACGATCTATAAAAGAGAACAGGCTATTTTTATTGTCTGTATGTAGTGATACATTATTGGAGTACTTGAACTTTGTGGTGAATTGGCCAAATTTTATAGAAATAACGTTTTAAGAATGTCTGAATTTAAATAAAGAACACACATTGCTGTAGTTACAGAGAAATCGAATAAAAATACTGGGAAAGAAATGTCTCCTCCTTGATGGTCGCACAAGCCACCTTTCTGTTGAAGCCATTGAAAATTGTATGACCAATGACATTGAGATCATTTCCCTTTTGATAACCACTTCAACGAACCCCTAAAGAATCTGCGGAACAAAGCTGTTGAAAACTTTTTCAAAACAACTAGCAAAACAGCTTTGACACATAAAGACTACCTGAAACTTCTGATACCTGTGTGGAATGAAACTAGGCAAAAACGTGGGTTAATTGTCGACTCATTCACCAATTCCAGCCTCCATCCTCTCAATAGGAAAGCAATTAAAGATGAAAAGTTTTTAAAATTAAGTTCTTTTATCACAGAAACACCCAGTGGTTGTCAAGGTGACTCAAATAAAAATAAAGTGCCAACAACATCGTCAAATACTTCTTGGAACATTAAGTTCTCAATGAATGAATCAAGCAATCTTTCCAAGCCCAAAAAAAATCGACCAGTTTGACACATATAAAAGAACACAATCCCTGAGTATTTGATTCTTTACCTGCTAAAAAGCTCTTCCCAAACAACAAAGAAGAAAGAACAAGAACAATGAATCTATAACAGCCAACCACTTCAAGAAAGGCTGTCAGATTGTCCAATGAAGAATGCAGAGCAGACATTTTCGGGAGATGCAAGTGATGATTGGCTAAAGTGCATCAAATGTGCTTCTTGGTCAAGCAAGGGTTGTTTTGGCTTTACATTTTGGTGCCTATTGTGGTTTTATTCAATAATCATTTCTTGGTTCTATAATAAAGATATCAATAATTTGTATTAAAAGATCAGCATCATATGCATGTGTTAGCATAACCCCCAATGATTTTATGCAGTTGTGGCCAAATCATCCTCAATAGGTTAGAATTCAACAATTCTTCCCCTGCATTTAGTTTAACGATTTTGAACACATTTTCGTACTATTAGAGTAAATCAACATTTTACATTGATGGTCAATTATGCCATTCTTAATTTTCATTGAGAATTTTGAGATATGTGCATTTTCAAGGTTTATGTCGTCAATATAATAAATAAATGGCCAACTCACCCACTTCTAGCCTACTGATCTAATAGAACCGGACAAAAAACCAATTCAAGTAGACGTTGGTGGGCCAGTGAAAATTAGCAATTTGAATCAAGTGGACATCGGTGGGCCAGTGAAAATTAGCTGCTGTTGAAATAGACAAAGTGGCGGAACCAACCAATCGACTTGTTCGTTCGTGTGGCCCTCCAGTTCGACATGGAAATTATATAACGCATTACATATAGGAAGTATTCCACTTCCAAGTTTAAAAAGGAAAAGTGTTACAGTTTAATATTATTTGTAAATAATGCTTGATTAATTAAATAATAGTGTACCAGTTACTTGCACACATGAGTGTACCGCAAGCATTTATGCAAACAAGTTGTTCTTTTGTTCTCTGAAAGCGGTTCTAACTATAACTATATGCCTCTGTGCAAAGCAGTTTGGTCTGCAAAACATTTAGTGTTCTATTATTATAATGCTAGTTTTGTAGTAAAAAATTTTTATTGCTTTTTAATTAATTAACTAATGATAAACTGCTGTAGGCATTTAAACTGAATTGCCATATTGTATTTTGCAGTTATGATGATGTTGGAAATTCAACATTGCTGTGACGGTCATTAACACGTCCATGCAACCAGTTCGTTTCAAATTCAATGTTCCTGTAATGAGTTTAAGTCACATAATCAACGTTATTCAAACAGTGCTGAAACCAAAAATGTTTATTGGTTTTCCATTGAAGGATATAAAATAGGTTATAATATTAATTACAGGATTAACTATTGAGCTCCTAAAAATCACGATTTATCTATCGGTTGCTTATGAAATTTGCTGATTCAGAGTGCAACATACAAACCGAAAAATGGGAAAAAACTTTTTTCCAATATCAAATGTAATTGTTCAGTCATGGGAAAAATAGTTTCACTACAATAACTACAAAATTTAAAGAAAATTCTTAGTTCCTATTCCTAAATATAATGTATAATTCGATATTAGTGCAGATATCTAGCGGATACCAATGACTGATCATTTGGCTACGTAATAATCATATTATCAAAGTACACATTTCAAAAGGACATGCCCAAGAAAGTTTAGCATAGAAAGGCCAAAAATGAAAATAGATTACTGTATAGAGTATGCTATATATATATATATATATATATATATATTGGAAAATAGTTAAAATTTCACACCCTAAGCAATGGAATGATCCGACATCCATCTCTTCCGATATTTAATTCATGTATTGAAATAAGCTTAAGGACAATAAAATATGAAGATGACGCAATGAATCATTGTTGTTTGGTGACTCATAATTTGCAGTTTCTTGGAAGGGATAAAGTAAGTTTTGTGTATTAAGCAAAAACTTACCTGAAAATTTCATATATTTTGTCTTAGTAAGTGATTTTAATGTTACCAAATTTGCTGCTAGAGGGAGCACTTCAAATTATTTCTTTGGTAATATACTCTACATAAATCTTAGCTTGAAACTGTCTCTGGTTCATATAAAGAATAATTTGTTTTATAGGAAGCAATTTTTAAAATATTAGCTGCGATCAAAACATGGTTCTTTTAAGTTTTATTGTTCATATTGTTTTGCTTTAATTGAAAATTCATGTATATTGTTGTTACTGAAAATTCTACAAACATGAATGTCACATTCAGTAGAAAAAAAATTCCACAATAACTTCTTAGACATCTGTAATGGGCCTACTTAAAAAGCAAGCATTGGCGGATAACCAACGGTCCATTATTTTGATCAATGGCCAGTAATGGCAATTCATTTGCCAACATTAACCAACAAATCAAAAAGTTTTAAAAATCTCAAAATTCCACAATTTTAAAGAGAAACTCTTATATTATTGCATATAGTATATTCATTGCTTTAACCCTTGATTAATGGCATTCCAGGATCTATCTGTCATTTAGTAAACAAATGTTAATTACAATGATTTATAATTATGTCTAATCAAATGAAATTTCTTACCCTTTACTAGTTAATAACGCAATCTAGTATGCCAGCTCTTATTAGTATGACCACCATATACTGAATTCAATGCTTTGATTCCTAGATTCGTTTAATGTAGAAAATGAATTGCGAAAATCTTTCTAGAAATTTCAAATTTGAAAAAAATTATTATACATTTTAAAAAAATTTAAAATAATTGCTTCATAAATCTTTGGATATCTTGAAATTTACTATTATGTAAAAAAGTTATTATTGTTTTAAAATCCCTACTTCAAAAGTGAACTTAGTTTTACAACTTTGAATTTTTGTTAAATTTGGAAGATTTGTATGCTTATTGTGTTGTATTAATGACAAATTCAGTAGCCAGTTGTCGAGTCATTAATGGCTTGCTATTTGGGTAGTGGGTAACTTGAGTTCCATTCATTAAAAAGTCTTCTGAAAAATTTCATTTTTAATCTAGTTGCCTAATGATAGCAATGCATAAAACAACTTTGGATTTAGATCTAAGGTCTCTCTTTGCGTTCTTTTGTATGAATTTTAGGCCCCTACAAGTTGAACTTTATAGGTTTGAGTGGAATTCGAATGGGAAACCTAACTCGCGAATTAGATTCGTGTTGCAATTATACTTAGACCTGCTTTTCTCATTGGGCTAAGCTATATATAACTGTGCTAATCTATATAAATGTAAAACAAAAATACAACACTAAGTGAGAGTAACCAACTCTGATGGATTATAGTTTGAGATAAAGAGTTGAAGTTTGAAGGATTCTTTGACATTACAAGCAAAAATTGAAGAAAAATAGATGCCATTCAAACTAATATAGAGTTGACTTCAAGTACTCGAAATGCTGATTTGAGATTTTTAATGAATTCTCACAGAGCCCTGATGTATTTATCTATATTTAGATGATATTGAATTTTTACATGCATTTAGTGATTGCAGAATAATAATAAACTTATTGTCATTTTTAATGGCAGCAAAATACTTTAAAGTTCAAGGACAGCTAAGTAAAGATACTGCTTGAATTTAGAGTTCTTTTCTTATTTCTCCTATCATTATTAGCATTATTGGAAGATTCTGTATAAAATACATGTCAATAAATTATTTCTTATATTAAAACTAGGCTATTCAAAATTATCTATATTCAAATATACTCAAATGACAGAAAGTGATATTTAATTTTACGATTGCAAAATTTATGAACCCAAACGCTTGCCCTTAAATGAATCCAACTAAAGATTTAAATTGTTAATACAGTCAAACCTCTCTACATTTAATTTCTCTCCATAGCCAACAAATGCTTACTGTCCCCTTAACATTATATCCAAAATCAGTAAAAAGGACATCCCTCAAGTTAACTTCTCAATAGTTTATTTCTCTACATAGTTAAGTTATTTTATTAGTCCCGTGGCACAATTTACCGTTCTAAATCTAACCCCATGTAGCCACCACCAGTGGTCCAGTGGTGGGGAATGAGTGGCATTGGCAGCCACCAGTCCCCACCAATGAACCACTGGTGGAGAAGTAATAGATTTTGTGGCAATTGCAGCTACTCATAGACACGAGTGGGAGACTTGTGGACCACTAGGGAAATTTTATTTAATTTTAATCATAAATAATATATGAGCTATCGCTTGCAGGTAAAAGAATTATTCATTATTATGCTTCTTAAATCTCATAAATATATAGAATTCATTGTGAAGAGCTTTTTTGCAATTTTCTGATTGTAAGAATTATAAAAATATGTGTGCTGAATGAAATTTGAAAATAATTTATTCATGATTATTCCCGGACCTTGAAATTATTGTCTATATGAGTACTTAAAATTGGGCAAAAATTCTATTTAATTTCTTTTGAAATTGAAAATTAAATTAAAATTGGGCATGTTTGTATGCTTGTTGTTATTATTTATAATAAAGAAATTCTTTATCATAACCAACTTAAAATCAATATGAATGCTAAGCTTGCTAGCATTTCTTTCAACACTTTGTTGGGCTGGTGTTGGCTTAAACTGCAATTTTTAAACTATTGTTACATTTAAAACATTGCTCTGATGCCAAAATTTACTTTTCCCATCAGTGGGCCACTTGTGGCCCACCAATTAGCCACTGGTGCATAGGTGACCAAATCCCACCTAGTGGCCCACCGTTTTTGCCACCGGTGGAACATTTAAGAAAATTATTTTTGCACAACGTAAATACATTTTAATGCTCTAGTTTTCATTAGTTATATAGATACATGTAATTATTATGTATTGCTCTAATTTTTTTACAACCGGCGATGCCCAAGTCCTCTTGCAGCCCCCATTGTTACTTAAATTCCTTGATGTATACATCGAAATGCTATAGCAACCTTTCTAAGGTGAACACTTCCCCCCATAGTTAATATATTAGTTCAGTCTCTTGAACTATGGTACAAGGTTTCAAGAATTGCAATGTTTGAAAAACCAAATGTTTTCTAAAATGGATTCAATTTATATGCAACAAATTTAGAAATTATCAAAAAAAATGCAATATCCTTTCGAAAAAGCGAAGCTATTGAGAGGGTTGATAAATTCGTAGAATGTATTTTCATTTCTATGTTTTCTGAAATCATTTTGAGGTTTCTTATCAAAAGCTAAACTGTGCAATTTCAAAAAATAGAGTTGTAATGATTTTGTTTCATATGTTATCATGTCGTGTGAGCAAAATGAGCCAAGAAAGACAAAAATGTTAGGAATTTGTACATGTAGATTGTACTTAATGATGTATGTGCGAACATAATTTGTATCCAAAAAGAGAATAGGAAAAATCTACATCAATTTGGGCGCACTTTTCACCAAAGATGTTAGGGTAGAATTCCTCAAATATTCAAAGAGCAATTTACATATATTTATATATATAAATATAAACGGTTTTCTTAACATTTTCAAGGAACTTACTGTTAGTAATTCTGGGATTTGGGCACATCTTTGGGATAAGTTTGCTTCTCTGTAAATGTGAAAATTTGTGAAAAAATAATTCATGTGTTTCAAGAACAATTAACAATGTAAGACACTGTAATGCAAAACAAACATTGTTATGCCGGAAACCTGAACATAATAATGAGCTGTTTGTAATAAGAAAAAGTTTACTGGACAAAAATTTTCCATTCATTTTGTCATCTTTCACAATATTTACAAAAAACTATCCTGTAAATATCTTCAGCTTCTCCGACTCATGCCTACTGCAGGATACGTCTAAATATTCATTGTAGGTAGTGATTAGTACGGCTGCGAAACGTGCGCCCCGGTAGGAGGCTGGAAAAGTCAGCAATATATATATATATATATATATATATATATATATACCATGATACTTAAAATGTATGCTAATCAGTGTATGCTAACAGGCCTATCTAGTGTAGCGGTGGGCCAATTTTTGGATTAAATTCAACATCTAAGTTATTTTCGATTTACAATATTGCTTCTAAACCAATATCATTTTTGAATTATAAGTGAATATCTTAAGATATTTTTGAAAACGTTAAGTAGCTGAGATAATTAAATCCCTATAGTTTTAATTTAGAAATCCTATGATAGACTTCGCCTTATCTTAGTAGTTTAGTAACCAAAGGTCAACCAAAACAACTGTTGGGCCAAGATTGTCAATTATTGCCAATTTTAAAAATGTAAATCACAGTTTCTACTTGATTGAGCTCAATTTTAAACCTTTGCTGGTTGGTTGTGGGATACAAATTTCAATGTTCTGGTATCAGTCTCAGTAGAAAGAACTGTCTGAAACTGATTATTAAGTAATTGAATTGAAATAAATTTATTAAACAATTTCTTAAACCCAAAATAGGGTTTTTACCGCCAACGCTGTTATACCGATTACTGACAATTACTATAAATTATGGCACTGGCTGTAGCTGTAGCTGTAGAGCGGAATACATCAAGTATTTCTATTAACCAGCAGACATTTTAGAAAACCTTCTGATAATATCAATTTGATCACAAAGGATAATAGTAAAGCTCTGATGGCCGGGCTGAATGAGCAGTGTCATCACCAAAGGGGATTGAGGGGAGGGGAGAGGGGCAATTTCGCAATATTGTGACAATTAATGTATGGCATTTCATACAAAGTGTTTGCCAAAAATTCTGATAAAAGTTTAAACAAAAATCTGCAGTGCAGCATACCATTTCAAACATATTTTGAAGGTAATTTTGTCAGCGGTTTATTCTCTCGGATTTTTCGGAATTACTTGAAATTAAGTATATATATATATATATATATAAACATTAATATTATACAGAGTTTTTTATTTAGTATTCTTATTTAAAATTGTTACTTTCTATATTTTAATTATTTTAAAATCACATAATAATGCAAGAAAAAAACTATTATGATTTATTTTAAAAATTCAACCCTCTGATATTTTTAATTTTTAGCTTCAGATGTTGACATAATTTTTTCTAATATGACTAATGCCGATGACGTAATTCATTCTTTGGTTTATTTGACGGGAAAATTAATAAATGACAACCGAATGTGCATTAAGATGAATCTTCATATAATATGAATAATGTTTTTGGCAAAATCCGCACATTTTGCGTAGGTGATTTAGTAATATTGTCTTAAAATCTGGAACAGATTTGGTCCTTTTAAACCTTTTATCCATTAATATTATACCGAGTTTTTTATTTAGTATTCTTATTTAAAATTGTTACTTTCTATATTTTAATTATTTTAAAATCACATAATAATGCAAGAAAAAAACTATTATGATTTATTTTAAAAATTCAAGCGAAACTGTTCGTTGTAATATTGTATCATCATAAGTTCTAAATTCGAAAACGTCTGACAATGACTAATTTTCTCATTCATCATTCTAAAAACTCTTTCGGCGGCTTCATTAGTCGGTGGTCGTAATTCTTGTTGAAATAAATTATGTTTCTCAAGAACTGACTTGCCCTTTTTAGAAATTAAATTAGAATTATAAAGTAAATTCCAATTAACCTTGTCCCTAACACCAAACCAACATTGTGCCCAGAAATTAAGGATGAAGGTATTCAATTCATATATTCGCTCTCTGTCCAAATTCAAAATTTCGGCCCAAATTCAAAAGATAGCTTTGCTATTCCAACGAGCCTGACTTACTGATGGAGGATGCAATGGGAGATGAAACTTGTACATGACTTTATCGCTTCGAAGAAAGTGCACAGCTTTAACCAGACATAACAACAAGCGATAATCGTTTCGTCTTTCGTCGTTTCCAGGAAAATCACTCAAATTTGGCAAATCCTCTGTAATCATTTTATATTCAATTTCATCTTTAAATTTGCTCCAATTTTGTTGTATTGTTTTTATAAAAGGATAGGATAGATTAGGCGACGAAGAATGGCTTCCAAACACAGATATGATTTGATGTTTAATTACGAGGTCAAGTATATGCAATCGACAGGGTTCATATATTATATTCGGAAACTTAATTTGCAAACGAGCAATGACACCGTTTTTGTGGCCCGTATTAGTGGGTTCTGTATCACATACTGCGATAGATGGAACAATATTTTTTTCAGTTAAAATAGTTACTATCTCTGTTGCAATTGTGTCAGATTTCTTATTTGACAATTTTCGCAGTGCAATCAATTTTCCATCATACAGAATTACCATTGTTTCAGAGCTTTGTCCATACAGATTAGGAAAATGTTTGCCATCAAACTGCAATACCGAATCCGGATTCAAATTGATATCCAAACTTGATTACGAAGACAAGCTCTGTTTATTGCACTTCAAGCTCTGTTTATTGCACTTCTCGTGGGAGCTGCAAAATCGTCAATTAGATATTGTTTGTGTAAAATTTCTAACACTTTAACAGTCTGCGACAATGACAAATTGGCTTCAAGACGTAACTTTACGGCTAAGTCAGTTGAATTACGGTTGCTTTGAACGCAATCCTCAGTTTCGCTATCAGCAATGTCTTTTTCTGTGGAAGAATCACTTTCATTTTCCATTACCGCCGTTTTTTCGGAATAGCTGTCTTTCTTTATTGATTTTGAAGGATGTATTTTGTAATTTACTGCCGTCGAACTACAATAACCAATGCCGTTTTTCTGCAGTTCATAATATTTACGGTCTTCACTTGTAAGAAATTGTGCCTTATTTGGCAAAATGTCGAAAAGATTTGACGATGTAGTTTTACGTTTTTTTATCAATCGTTTAAGCTTCAAATTAATTGAATTAAGTGGCTGGGAAGGCATTTCCTGTCTTTTCCAACAATCTTTAATTTCTTTACAGACAATAGATCGAATTTTACTCATAGAATGACCATTGAAAAGAAATTGCACAGTTTTAACACGACTGATAACGTCTTTATTTGTTGGTAGTGTTTTATATAAGCTCAAGTCAGACACATTATCCGATGGCAATCGACTTCCCTTCTTCTTAGCTTTATATGGCATTGCGATTGAGGAACAATATTTGACTAAAATTTATTAAATAAATTTCGCTTTTTATAGTCGCAAATAGGATTGACTAAATAATATAAAGGATTTGCCTATCCCGCATAGGATTGACAAATCAGAGTATAGCACGTCGTAAATGTGTTCCCTTTTAGTTAAAAAAAATGAATAAAGATTGATAACGAGAGTAAATTGTGTGTTCAAAATGAACTCAATAACCTTTCTATTTCACTAATGCAAAATGTAATGAAATATAGACATCTGTTTCTATTATTTCCATACTAATTGTAATAAATTTGCTTTTTCATAGTAACAATGATTTTTGCGTAATTCATGCTTGACGTGCGTGCAGCACAGATACACACAAATGCTAAACGTCAACATTGTAAAATTATAAACAAGAAAACAAAATGCATTTAATTGCAATACAAATATGAAAAAGTTTGCCTATTCTACGAACTTCAATCTGAAAAACACAGAGGTTTTTTTCAAAATTGACAAAATTGAATGTCATATTCACGTTCTAAATGAAAAAGTTCATTATATAACACATGTCCCTTATTAAAATTCGAAAAAAAGTTATTTTAGGACACACCTTAATATATATATATGTATATATATATATTAGAGAAAGTGACGTTGAATCTTAATTGATGTTGTGGATCTTTCTCCAATCAAATGGTCATTAACATCAATCATTTTCTGACGGAGAAACAGCAATTCATTCGTATTACTCAACGTCTTGGATCTCTCTCAGCTCAAGATGTGAATAACATCTATATTCTATATCTTAGAAAACATTATATATTGTGCAGAATACAACATTGATATGAAAGAATAATGTCACTTTGTAAACGCCATTTCTTTACCTAAATTTTTTGGGCTTTCGTTATAATATTCGGCCTTGTAGCTTAAATTCTATCAATAATTACAGCAAACACCTGGTCTGTGTTAATTAGGTTACGTAAATGACTGACGTTAGCTTATTATTGTTCATATCGCTTGATAAATATAAGCAAATGAAATCATGTAAACAGGCGCTTTCAATATTGAATACGTCAAATTAAATCGACACGAGGAATGGGTGTAAGCACGTCCATGGGCTATGAATTCGCTTGACGAATTGCCACGTTGAACCAGTGAATCTATGCTTTAGATATTTAATTGTGAATATTCAAGTTATTATGAGAATAATTTATGCAAAGCTTTAGCACTAAGTGAATATTTCTTGTTAATAAGAACAAAGTTTATTAACAGTATATTTTCTAACAATGTTTCGAAAACTGTTTTTAAATTTATTAAGAATAAAAATGTTCAACTTAAATTTATTATACGCAAAATTATCAGTGTATTGTTAAATAATATAAATCAGAAGATTTTGTTCAGAGTACGATTAATTAAAATTCATATAATTATGAAAAAAATTAACTATGAAATTTGAAATTATGCATATGAATTAATTTCTCAACATTAAATGGAGATTTAAATACATGGCTCAAAAAACATTGTGCTGAATGGGCTTTGATTTTATGTCGCTTTGAAATCTTTCTGTATGGAGAAGCAATGTGCATTGTAGTCCTAATTTTCTTCAAGGGAAATATTTTATAGACTGAAGGAATTTGCGTTTTGGTTTAACCGCATGTTTTGTTGATCTTAAGTTAGTAAATTAGGCATTCATTTCGTATTAATCAGTAAAACTATTAATCTTATATCCATATATATATATATATATATATATATATATATATATATATATATATATATATATATATATATATATAAAGGTATAAACGGATATAAAAATTTTTCATTGATAAGCAAAAAAAGAATATTTGAACTGCATCTTTTCTTTTCCTCGTTCATATATATTTTTCAATTTTTGTTATTTACTTCCTTATTAGGCTATTAGTTTGGAATAGTTGTATCATCAGCATATTACAGCATTCCTTAAGCAATCTTAATTTATGCAAATCCAATCTGAAAAAGTTTATGAAATTTTATTATTTTGTAACGTGAGATTAAATGCATACTATGTGGAGAAAGGATGAAAATGGATATAATTATTGAGTGACATCTATTGTGTAATTTATTTCCACAAATCCATGAGGCAATGGTAAAAATAATTGCATTATTTATTGTTGTTTAATAATTTAACTTTACCGATGATGATGAATAATTAATTAATATAGAGGAATTAACATTAAAATTTCATTTTATTAAGCAAAATTTTTCAGTAAGCGTTTAGATTTGGTAAGATTGGACATATCTGAAAAGCATGTTTTTAATGTTTCTTAAATAGTATATTTCACTTTCAAATGAGTCAATCAAAATGCGCCCAATGAATTTATTAGCTTAAATATATAGATAAACCTGTTGGATAATCAAACAAATGTCAAAACTGTTGTAACTAACTTAATGCATAGGTATTTGCTGTTTGGTCTCAATTCAGATCTTTGTCTTTATTTGGTGTAAAACCTTATATTCAATTCAACCAAAAACACCAACTACTGCTTTTAGATAACCTGCCGTAGAAGCTTATTTGGTTGGTTGCAGTCATTTAGTTTCCGTTTTAGAACGTCATGCTCCTTTTATACTCATGAATGTAGATTTTTTGCAGAGGTATTGAAAAGATTTTTTCTAAATTCAGAAATGCGTGAAAAAATTTTGTTTACTTATAAATGTCAAGCATAGAGTTGAGTATATTCATATTTGTTGCTCTTTTTATTATTACTGTCCCTGTGATATGAAAATTGAAGAAACTACAATTCCCACAGCAAGTTACAAGGAAGTCTTACTGTGGGATTCCATGTCCCATACGTGGATGGACTTGGATAAACCACATTAAAATTGTAATTCTCACAGTAATTACATGTATTATTTTGAAAATTTCGTGGGACGAAAGCTCAAATTTCTGCCACATTGACCAGCCTGTAAATGCATACCATATACATTTGCTCCATTATTTGAAATTCCACTATCCACCACTACAAAAAGCAGAAAAGACTGAACTACAAAGATACACAAAATCGCATCCAGTTAAGCTGATGCTTCTGAGGCAAGCTAAAATTATCAAATGCTAACACAAAACACCTAAACATTCAATAATCACAAGCTTAGATTTTGTAAATACAATCCAGTGAATGTTCTGAATATGTCCTAGTATATATTCTTCAGCAATGTACTAATAATTTGCGCATAACAAACTTAAATTGAATATTTTTACTTTGAGTAGATGTAAAATCTATTTTTAGAAGCAACCTGTATAAGTATAATGTCAAATAGACGTTGCATAACGAATTTTGTATAAATTATTCTTATAACTTAAATATTACAATTTTAATAAATGCATTGTCATAATTATCTTCTTATTAGTATATTTCTTAGAATGAGTGTATCTTGTAGGAATTTTATAATGCTATGTCTTCGAATTACGATTTCCAATTTTGAATTTTATTTTTCTATAAAATTAGTTAAATCGAAAATCCCGGACTAATATTCAATTTTCCTGCAATTTGTTAAATTTTTTTTCAAAAATATCGCAATTGCATCTCTTTGGAATACATTTCTTGATTAGGACTAATAGCAAATTATTAGTTGGATTAATGATGTACGGTTTTCAAAGTGAAAAGATTTACATGGTAAAACTTTGATTCCCACATGCGGTACAGATAAAGTTTAGTTGTATTAAATAAACATGAAATTTCTGGTAAATTCTACTTGTAGAACTTGAATGATTTCTAATCAAGATTTTCCAAGTTTTCTTTGGTTCAAGTTTGAAATATGGAAGTCATTCCATATAGTTCATTCAATTGATGTCGGGACCAGATATGCACTTGGGCGGAAAATTCAGGAAATAACCGGCTCAGGAAGCTTTAGGCGCGACTCATTTTTGACAAATATTAATAATAACTATTAAAAAAAAATTCCAATTTTTCCGTTTACTACACTAAAATTGGGTGTTAGAAACTTCGAATAAAATCTGCACCCTGCAATTGAACACCAACAGTATTCATTTAAAGAGAAAATAATACTAATCTAAAACTTCCAAGTGTAAATTTTCACCACATTGCTTATATCACATATAGCATTTACTCCATTTACGTAGGCTTACATACAATGTTACGTAATAGTTAGTTATTTGCTAAATTTTCCTCTCATGTATTTCAAATGCTTCAACCCAAGCCGGGCCTAGCTCATCCCGGCCAAGTCCGTCTTTGCCTAAAATTTGTACATTTTACATATTTTTTGTAAGACGTTGTGTTAATATATAATTTTATCCCCCATTAAACAAAATATGTTGCCGCCAATGCTTGAATGTACCAAATGCTGCAGGTATATGAAATCCAATAAGCCTACTGGAAATAATATGTTCATATATTTACCTGTAATTTTTGCTAGCGGCATTTTAAATAAAAGCATATTGTATATCATGGGACACACTGGTGGTCCACTTACTGTTGGTTATGTGGAGAGGGTACTCATTATTCTCACGATTTCTTTCTATGAATTAATATCAATTTGGAGTGGCCTACCAGTTTTGCTATAGTCTCATATTAAAACCTAGCTCATGCCAACAGCCATTATTTGGTTGAATTGCACAATATATATAGTTACCAGATTTATTAGTTTCACATGATATTCAGATCTAATTGAGAACACTGACGCCAAAGAGACAGCCAAACATCGATAATATCAACGTCAACCTAGAGAAATGAGGCAGTCACGGCCCAAGCGAACTATCATGGATAGATACAGACGACGAAAGATTACTAGTTGAAATTGCAATCAAACAAGAGAGAAAAGACAATGTATAAAACGCATTTTCAGAGAGGTGTATGGCCGCCAATGCTTGAATGTACCAAATGCTGCAGGTATATGAAATCCAATAAGCCTACTGGAAATAATATGTTCATATATTTACCTGTAATTTTTGCTAGCGGCATTTTAAATAAAAGCATATTGTATATCATGGGACACACTGGTGGTCCACTTACTGTTGGTTATGTGGAGAGGGTACTCATTATTCTCACGATTTCTTTCTATGAATTAATATCAATTTGGAGTGGCCTACCAGTTTTGCTATAGTCTCATATTAAAACCTAGCTCATGCCAACAGCCATTATTTGGTTGAATTGCACAATATATATAGTTACCAGATTTATTAGTTTCACATGATATTCAGATCTAATTGAGAACACTGACGCCAAAGAGACAGCCAAACATCGATAATATCAACGTCAACCTAGAGAAATGAGGCAGTCACGGCCCAAGCGAACTATCATGGATAGATACAGACGACGAAAGATTACTAGTTGAAATTGCAATCAAACAAGAGAGAAAAGACAATGTATAAAACGCATTTTCAGAGAGGTGTATTACAAACAAATTAATCGATGAAACAGCTGTTGTGCACAGAAGCTTTCAAGAGATGCGAAATAACACAAATTTTTTCCGGGCTTCAGCTGGTCCGAGATAAATTCAATTAAGTCCAGATGCCATTTGTGCATTTACATTTTCAGACAAAGGTAGTTTTTGTGTAACATGTAGGCTCTCAGTGTACTTGGTTAAACTCATTTTTGTCAGCCCTCTGGGATCGTGAAGATTTGCGTTATACCTGAAAATTCAGGCTTATAGGAAGCACTTGGGATTTTCATTTTTGACAATTTTGTATTGCACAATGTTATTATTACTTCTTTAGTTGTAGTAAGAGTAATAATACTGTTGGGGAGAAGAGTTTAAAAATTAAATTGCTCTTGTTAAAATTTTTGTACATATTTTTTGATGATTAGAATTTTTCTGGTGTAGTACAAATTCCTAACAGAAATTAAAACGCCATAGCCCAATGGTGCCATTTTCTAGTTTGTATTGTTTTTTGTACATTTTACTGACGCTTTCAGAGTTGCTATCAGTATAATTATATATTGTCAAAGTAATTTCTGATGAACGATTTCTTCTTCTTCTCTTCTTCTTCATATCTTAGCAAATGTCTAAAAACAACAGATCAGCCTAATGATGACCACCTAAAAGTTATGGAAATGAAGATATTCACTATTGAACTGTAGTTTTTAATTATAGATTTTAACCACACTGTTTTCCTTGTGTAATAGGAATTGTAACGAAATGTTGGTGTGGAGATTCAAAGAATTTTAATTGTTAGAGCTTCAGCAGCTTAAAAATCGAATGAATTTAAATTTTAAATGCAAAGAAGTATTTCTTTATTTCAAATTAAATTGGTGTAAGAAATATGGTGAAGCTTTTTGTAATTCTTAAGTCTTCATTAACGGTTCGTACATGGAATAAAAATAATAATGTTACAGTGGTATGAAGTGCACTATCACCCTAACATACTTTTGGCTATTTAATCTTTATTTCCAGGGTTAACAAATAAGCACACAAGCACGTTCAATATACTCCTAGAATATATTTTTATTGCTCTATTTTGTTTATTTTATTTTTTAGATGACCAAATGGAGAAATAGTAGAGCAAATAAATCCTCAATGTTTGCAGTTACAATAACTTAAAATATGATAATCTCTGCAAATCAATATCAAAATCATAAAACATATTTTCATATATATATATATATATATATATATATATAAATAT
>CABFPE010000007.1:3162183-3177089 GCA_900660155.1 Hofstenia miamia | reverse complement strand
TATATATATATATATATATATATATATATATTATTATACTATATATATTATATTATACTATACAAACTTTTATTCAGTTCAAAAACATACCTATCACACAAAATACAGAAAAGGAAATCCCTATGATAACTAGTTAAAAAAATTTGTAAGTCCAGTGAAATAAAATTATTGTCTGATCGCAATTTTCTTATTGATGTTATTTTAATGTTGTATATGATTTTATAATTTTTGAGTGATATCAATCAATTTGTATTTTGTTAGCATTTAACTTGTTCAGATATTTATCAGGTATTGTAGTAAACAACTGTTAAATACAATGCTACAGAACTAAATAATGCGTAATTTAAACAAGTTAGTGCATGAGGTTGGATTTTTTTCGCACCAACATCAACAGATTTGATAATTTAATGGAACAATAAGAAATATTGTATGCATGTTCTTTGCACATTAATCAAAATTTTATTGTGTGATAAGATCTTTCAATGGCTTTAAAACTTTATTTTCTTTTCAAAGAACCAGCTTCGTTATCATCAGATTGGTAACCACGCAATTTAGTAAAAAAGTAGATTATTTCCGTAAGAAGAGAACCCGGACTGTCTATCAAAAGTAATGAAGAATGAATACTGCACATATTGGAAAAACATTAAATGCAATAATGGAAGTGATCTAAATATAATAACAAGTGAAAATGCAACCGTAAACAACATCATTTAAAAATGGCGGTTTACATTGAGATATAGTGACTATAAACCAAATCGTTAACTTGCACCATTAACATTTATTCGCGAATTCATTCCAAGTGTAAGGTTAACGCAAAATGCCATTTTTTCGGTTGCATTTTCACTTGTTAACGTATTGGTTAATTCACCGTCCTCAACTCTTGCAAGAAAAGAGCCAAATTTTAAAGCATTGTCGGTGAAAACGAGTTAATACAGCGTGGTCAATTCTAAAAACTATTTCGCATATATTTACAATATTTTAATTTTTTTTACTTTAAAACCGCATTCCTAAAAAAATAATAACAAACATATCTCAAACATAACTATCAATTATGATTCTATTTGGATAGAAATATTGACTTTGTAAAGCAAATGAACCATATCAATTCTCAACCACTTAATTAAATATGACAAAAGTAAGAAGTCTTAAAGCATTTCCTAAATAAAATCTTAAACAATAGTAGGAAATATCGTTTGAGAATTATTCAAATTTATCCGTTTCAAAAAAACTTGGCCTAAAAAACTCTTGAAGCAGTAGAAGCACGTACATTTATGGAATACAAGCAAAGTACTGTAAACTCACTTGGCTTATAGTTGCGATGTGCATGTAGATTTCCAGCATGAATAACAAAGAAGCAATCGTAAAATTCTTCGATTCAGCTTTCTGCAGGGGCCCCATGATTAAAACAACATACCGGTACGTCACATGACCCCAACAAAACAAATCACAGTAACTACATCCGCATATATTTATGTATTAAGAATTTAAGAAGTGTTTGCACACAGTTTTATACTAACACTTGTTTTCTTCTAGTTCAGTGGAACAAATTGTATATTAATTTAATTTGCACCTGGATAGATATAGAGTTCTTGCCATAACAATATTTACTTAAAGTTTAAGCATGAATTTACGAACATAGAGTCACATAAAAATGGAATAATACACTACAGTTTCCATTTTTACTATTAATATTTTAATATCAAAATATTTTGTGGAATCCGCAAAAATAATTAACAAGTTACACAATTCTCTTGTGACGTTTTGTGGAATCCACAAAAATAGAAAATCAAAATAAAATTCTCTTCGGAAGTTGTGTGGAATCCACAAAAATATTTGACAAGTGAAACAAAGTAAATTTCTGAAATTTTGTGGAATCCACAAAAATCGACAATCGAAATAAATTCTCTTACATAAACGAATAACACTTATAAATTTACTTAGCAAAAGCTTACAATAGTAAACCAATTACTAAGTACAAAAATAAATCATAAAAATTTAATTATACTTTTACAAATCAATCACTACACTGGTCTACAAAAAATACTTTTTTCTGTGTCAGTATCCTAATAGGGTTCTTAGACTAATTTTGTATGATGATTCCGAATTTGGCATCCATTTTGGCCCATCATGTTAGGTTTTCTAGATTTTGACCTAGTCATATTTAGGCGTTATTGGTTATTTTAACACTTGAATGCAACATGATTTTTAACATTTTTCGACTGTTTTACCAACTTAGCATGGTTTTTACCCATCAAAATTAAGTGGATATTGCTTAGCATAATTAGGAGAGGACTTTGATAAATATCATTTATATATCTTTTACTATACCTTGCAATATGACGTCATTTTCACTCAAAATTGACCCTATTTTACCATTTTCCGACAATTTGAGAAGTTTTGTGAATTTTTGAGCACCTTGGAAACGGCTATCCAAAATTCGATAAGGTGGTAATCATTATTACAAACAATTATGTCCTCTAATACTTGAAAGTATGTCCCTGTTCTGGTAAAAAGTATATTTCAGCCTCAATGCTAGTAACTCCGCAGATTTTTTTGAAAAATTTAAATCACGAACTAAGTCAGTGAGATCATCTTGGTGAAATGTTTTGGTTCTCTTGAATGTCTAACAAAGTCACGCTGTCACAAGCAACATCTTCATATTCAGATTCTGTGCCAGGCTTCTCTTTTATCACTCGATCTTTTGCCATGGGAGATATTTGGAACTTCCATCAGTTCTTTGAAGATTGGTACAGAAAGTTGATCAGAGTGAGGAACAGGCCGACTAGCAGAAGGAATTGATGGATAGATTTCTTATTGCGTTTGTTGAGCCAACACTGTTAGTCATACAAAAGGTAGCAATTGTTGAAATGAATGCTGGGCTCATGCCAGATTCTTGGAATGGCAAACTTGAGCAGTTTTTGCCTGCTCTGTTTTCCGTTCAGTGATATAATGCTTCTTTGCATGCCTTGCAGACCACATGAGGTGCTCATGATTTATCTCGGTCACCAAGTTTAAAATTGTAGTAGATGTAATAAACTCTTTGGTAAAACTCAATACATTTTTTTACTATGTTCATCAATGATGAACTCGTCACATGTAAAACAAAAAGCATCAGCACTGTTATTGCATTTTTGAGACATTTATGATTTGCCTTTCTTTCTCACTATACCTTGTCACAGCTGCTCCTAACTAATCTCTGTATTCGATTAATTTCCAATCTGTCTTGAATATCGATATATCTTTTGTTATCCACACCTTTTGCATAACCAAACAATACGATTATGATTCGTTGGTTCATCATGCAGTTTTGGCTAAGCCTGACACACCACATTATGCGCGCTTGGTTTGATGATACGAAATATTTTTTGTATTACCATAAATTTTTTTCAACACGCCACCTAAAAAACACCACCCCCTCTTGTGAAGTAAATGACCCCTTCCTTAATTGCCCCTCATTGATATCTATATATCTATAAACACACCAAACACTGTTTTCCTTTTGTACAGGTGAAGATACAAAATGAACACTGAAATGTTCAAAAACCCCAAAAAAATGAATTTGTTAAAATCATAAAACCCTGACGTAATGGGGCAAAATGGATGGTATTTTTTAAATCAGGGTGCAAAGGTAGTCTTAAAGCACCCTTTGTGGATAGTGGCACAAATATAGTGTTGACCAGTGTTATAGAACTGCAACTTCCTAAAAATACAGTGATAATGCAATCATTTGAATATAAGCATTTAAAATTGCAACATATCATAGAATAAATATTCAAACATTTTTTCAAATTGAAACATCTAGTAGAAAAATACCTTAGTCACATTCTATGCCATTGAGGAAATTCGCAAACAAATGACCGAAAGTGTGAAATCTGAAATCTAGTATACAATTACAATATATTTTGCAAATCAAATAAACTAACTAAGCTATAGTCTCAAAAAATGGCCTTCTTTTGTAAAAATGCAATTTTTGCTATTTTAAAGGCAAATAAAATTTTCTTTCGCCCATATTATTCATAAATTTTCAGGCATTCTATAAAATAAACTCAGGAAAAATTTGACACCATAGTTTTTTAGCTTTGGACCCCTAAAATGCCGATATTTTGGGAGAAGCAACATTTTACTTGCGGATATCCCAAACATTTTACATACCCGGAAATGGACACACATTAAATTGATTTCGATCGATATACAATAGATGGGTATAAAAATTTTTTAGCTATACCCATCTAAGAATATCCTACTTAACCAAAAATACCAATTTTTCACATTGAAAAAACCTAGAAAATTGTGACAATTCTAAAGAACTGCATCAGTAAAAAGGAAAAATGTGACTTATAGATATTTTTTATATTTAGGTGCTGCTTCAATTATACATACCAAACGATGTAACAAATATTTATACTCTACATACTACTAGTAATTTAGTTTCAAAAACAAAATATATAAAATAAGTTCTGTTTAGCTGGTTCTCTAGTACACATAATCATTAAAATATTCCTTTAATTGCATAGTGCAATGTCCATTGACTGAAGAAAGACAACTTAACACAGTTCATTATAGTTAAAAAAAATTAAAATTATTAAAAATACAACATATGAGATACAATTTGTTATAAATGATGAGATATTATAGTTAATCACTGATTGCAAAAGACCAAACATTTTTCACTGTGGGAAGACACTGTTAATTTAGCATTAGCTTTAAAAAAAAATTAAAGCTTTAACTTAAATATTAATTATTATATTATTGTTAAGGGTAATGAAATGGCACAATAAGTTAATTTCGATTCTACATTGTATAATTATTTTAGTTAGTGAATTCAATCAGGCAAAACATTATAGGCCTCAGTATAGGCCTTATAGTATAAGAACAACCAATCAAAAAATCTTACTTTGCGTAAACCGTTTTGCTTTCAAAAGCAACACTTCTCGCTATTTGAAAACCAGTGTGTACCATTAGAGTAGAAATAAAGAAGTTTGGTGATATCTTTGACTTAATGTGAGAATCACTATATGCTGCTACTATACATATATAAGAATAATGTCAGTCCTTTAGTATTCTATACACAGCAAACTGTCCTCTTCATTACATTAGAAATTCGTAATTGGTATGGATGGACCAATTCACCAATTACATGTTCTGTATTTGTAGATTACTAGAAACCCAAAGCGACTTGTATATATAATGGCAGCCGAAGAATAAATCTGCATTGCAAGTTGTCAAAGTATGTGAGCAGTGGACGAATTGCTTTCCTCACACACGCAAAAATAATGCAATGTGTGCAGCTGGATGTCATGCTGAGCATTTTGCGGAAGCTTTAATTAGGCCTATACTTGTTTAATAGCATAAGTTATAATAAATGGGTGCAATCGCGCTCTGCCAAGCCAACGTTAACTTTAGTGCATTTTAGTGGTAGGCAGTTGCAATCACGCTGAATTCAAAAATAATCTAAAATAAACTAATTCCAAATGTAAGCAATTCTCGACTTAATCGCTGTATTCTATCGCATTCAGCCAATCAAATTGCTTGAATTGCTTCAACTAAAATCGACGTTCAAATGAGCGATTACAGTGTAAACTGAGTTTGTCAAAATCATTAGATTATTTGTTTCATAGAATTAATAAAGTTTATATTTAACCACAAACTCGAATCATTCGCAAAGTTGTAAAAATACATTTTAAATGATTAGGTAGGGTGTAATTAAAAAGTAATAAGGCTAAAAAAAGTTAATGTTTCAATTTAAACTTAATATAGTTTTAATAATACGTTTTTGAAGTAAATATATTAAATTTTACTAATAATTGTTTAAAACAATAACCAAATTTCAAGCAATAAATGAATATCGTTTATTAATTTGTGCTAATCATTTTCAGGTGAATTTCTTATAATTTGAACAACATGGCTTTAAATTTACTTTGACAATATAATAATTGTTCTCTGCATGTGAATGAATATATTTATATTTTTATTGTGACTAAATGAAGTTAACTGGAAATGCTTAAATCGCAATATTATTACTTTGTATTGTTAAATTTTAAAATTCAGGCGGACATATATTGGAATACTAAAATGCACAAATGTTAATGTTTCGTCTGCAATTTACGTCAAATGGGAAAACTGCAATCCAAAAGAAGCTCTTCTATAACATACAACTTTACTTGAGATTGTGCAAATTTAGGCTTGGTTTTCGTGCAATTTTTTAAGTAAAAATTGTAGTTTTCCAAATTATTTTTTTGGATTAAAACCTGCTTCCTCTGATTTCAGTTGCTATATGCATGACTTATTCAATTCATTAGCCTTTCATTTGAATAAGATCTTCATGTTCTTGAAATATCTTAAGTTTTTGGCCTAATTGAGTCTTGTGTTCATATCGAGTGCTCCTTATAAACAATTAATGTTTTTGTTGATTTACAGACTAATTTGCTTTTGATAAATTTATTTAGTAATTGCTAACTATGCTGTTAATGAAGTAGATGATGACAATAATGTATAAAGCAGTTGATCTTTCATAGATGTCAATGTAACAGTTTAACCCTAATATCGCTTTTTTGGATCAAATTATTCGAAATTGTTCTAACTACTTGATTTTGTATAGATATGTACATGATTATCACAAATGTGAGTGTATTTTAAATTAAGAAGTCAACAGAAGGCCTTGTAGCGTTTAAGAATAATATGACTTGTGAAAAGTCGCTCATTTCCATAAACTAAAATAGATTTGGGAAGGGAATCTGTGTTAATCAATTTATTCAGAGCATGTGTATTGGTTGTTGATCTGCTATTCACTTGTCTACTACATTCTGTATTGCATCTCAATGAAAAGATCAGTTTTGATGAATTTATTTACTAATTCGCAGCAAATAATGTTTACAGGAAAATATAGTGAAATTGAAAATGTACACCCGTCATTAATATTTCATATAATTTGGAGCATATTACGGTGACTATGGGATATATATAATCGTTTTTCGAGTCCCGAAGATATAAGGTTGAATAGCTACACTACTAATGTAAAGAAAATTTGAATGTTGTTTCAATGCAATTTCAACTTTTTACAATAATTGCATGTTTACATACTTAGATATTTCTAAAACAAGAAATTCAAAAATTGTTAACAAATACTAAACTTAAAAGCATGTGTATGCATGCTCAATTGGCCATTCTTGCCTAAAAGTGGTTATGCTGTGTAATAACAATATTTAACAGTAATTTTAAATTGTGTGTTTAATTTGAAAAGTAAAATCCCATTTTCACTGTTTTTAAATATGCAAACAGTCGATATTTGGTAGTAATGTAGCGTATTTTACACAACCAGTTCAGCTGAGAGCCAAACATCATCACGCAAATTGTTTTACAAACGTTTCATTTCAAATTGGATATATTTAAACAATTTGTGGTGTGCGGCATAGAAATCAAGTAGAGATGATTGCGGTACAAGTTTTAACCATTGCAATGCCCGTTTTTTACGGCAATCACCGCGATAAATTAAATTTTCCTGTTTTTTAGTGTTATGGATCATTCCTAGAAATGCTTACAGACAATTTCTTAGGTATTTTGTCACTTCGTTCAATTTTTTTAGGGTAGTATCAAATTTTCAATGAAATATGTAAAAATTACTTTTAATATTTTATATATGAAATCTCTTAGTTTTGCTTCAGAAACGGTTTTTTGAGAAATACTTACAGATCTTAAATCTAAATATAGAATAGGTTATCTGTATACTTCTTATGCCACCGCGAGTTGTATTAATACAAACGCAAGCCACCACTGCATACCGCGGTATTACCTCACCAAACTTATCTCTAACATGAAGCTTCACAAAATTTCAAACTAAATTCTGCTTACAAATGAATATATTTTAAAATAGTTTCTTTTATGCATTTCAGATAAATTATATAGTACATATCTTAAGGTCTTATAAATTATAAATTAGAGTAATGTTCTATGACATTTTTAATTTTCAGTTCACAATGGACTCTTTATTTGAAAGAGTATTCACAATCTGTTCTTTCAGAAATACCAAATGAAATTTATAAGCATTTAAGATCAAATTACAATGCTTAGTGCTCATCTATCGCTGACTAAGGTTGTTTTTAAATATCATTTCCAATTTGTTAACTCCTTAATAGAGCTTACAACCTTAAAAAGGCATCTGTCAACAAAATGTAGACGGCAATATATGCTGTTGTTTATAGTTATTGAACAAAATTAAGATAAAACAACATTTTTCTGGCGGGAAATCACTGGCAAGATTAAACACAGTGCTTAAAATTTCATTCCTGTTACAAATTTTTTTTCAATCATTCAAGCATAAATCATAGCCCTAGGAGGTTTCTTTTATGAAGGCATGTGCTTTGTTGGATATGGGAGATGGGCTTTATCTGATTTTGAATTAGATAATTATGAAGATTATGGAGAAATTATCAATAAACTTGCTGCAGCTATGTTTGTTCAAAAGTATATATAACTAAACATAGAAAACAATGAACAAATTGTGATTCTAATAGAGATGTATCCTTAGTTAAGGAAGATTCCTCAGATTCTGGTGGTGGTATTCAAGGATAAACATCAGCATCTGGTGTGTTTTACCATAGTTATTCATTTCCTTCACAAAGAAGATGATGTAATATAATAACACAATCCAGACTGCTTGGCAAATCCTTTATCTGAACTAGAATCGTTTTCTTACTTTCTAAATGAAGAGATCCTGCATACAACAGTAGTAAGAGCCCAGGTCAATCCCTGAAATTCTCGTAACACCTATGAATATTTGCCATGGAATTTGACTGATTCTATTCGACGCCATCACGTGAGGAAATATTTTCGACAAAACAAAATTGAGCAAATTAATCTTTTGTTGAAATTTCTATTTTTGATTTCTAGGATTGGAGCAAAGTGATTAATTGATGACAAGAAATGTTTTTGACAAAATAAATCGAGCACAATAATCTTATCAATGTTTTTTGCTAATGTATGTGACATTGTTAGTTGACTAATCAGGGCACTATATTGCATTGTGATAATACAATGTTGACTAATGATTAATTTTCCATAAAATATTCCATGTGTTTCTAATTATTAACAATCAATGCAATTTAATTCGCTATTTTCTATGCATTACATGGAAAAGGTTACATTTCCAATTTTCAAGTACACTGTTATTTCATTGTACAAAATTCCACACGTTCTAATTATTAACATCCACAATCGTAATTAATTCATTTTTCAGGGTCTATACATTACATGCAAAGAGTTACATTTTGTTTTTTCAAATGTGCTGCTATTTTATTGCAAAAATTCATTGCAAATAATTCATTTTTCACTAATATCCAATATACAAAACAGAAAAATATTCACCATACTTAAACATTACAAGCATATGAAATACAGACTTACATGATAAAATCATTTGCGTCTTTTGTTTTTTCAAACACATTGCTATTTTTCATTGTAAAAAATTCCATATGTTTCTAATGATTAATATCTGTAATCCTTGTAATTAATTCATTTTCATCAATGTTTCATATCTGTAAAAAATTCCATGCAATTATTTCTTTTTTTCGGTATTATCTTTAATAGATAATGCCTACTTAATGACAATAATACACTACATTCATTTGAAAATTTTGTATAATATATATATATATATTTATTATATTTGTAATATTCTGAAAAATTTAATTCGTTTTTTTCAGGAACTATTCATTACATGAAAAGAATTACAATTTGTTTTTCAAATACGTTGCTACACTTCATTGTAAAAACTCTTATATTTAATTCATTTTTCACAAATACAATACAGAAAAAACATTTGCCATACCTAAAACACCCCAGGCGTATCAAATATAGACTTACATGATAAAGACAATTTCATTTTCTGAAAAATTATACATGCAACCTTATTAGTAGGAATTATACACATACATGCTTTCATTAATGCCCTATTATTATATGAGTTTTACACAACTGTCTTTTCTTTGCATTTCTTTTTGGTTTATATACATTTTTGGGCTGCACAGATTTTTTTAAATTGTTTTCTTTTGTTGATTTACACATATTTTGAAACATTCAGAAACAAATTTTAAAATAAACTAATAACCAATTATTTTTTGTTTGTTTTTGAATAGAACGTGCTTTTTTATCCGCAACCATTATAAATTTTGAAACAAATTAATCGTCGGTATTTGTTTGCAATAATCCACTATTGCAAATAGGAAACAACTCATCTTTAGTATTTGTTTACAATCTCCTGAAACTGCTTACTAAACTTTTGCAACACTTTTAAAAATTGATATTTATCGAAATGTTTTTTGGTTCAAAATATTTATAAAATGAATATTTACACCCCTTCAATATAATAAATGTAAGATATATGACACTAAATTTAACAATTTTATTTAAACTAATTATAAATTCTGTGTATGTACAATACATTTATGGATTTCCATTATGGCCATATTTTTAAGTTTACCATCCATAATGGCCTTAAATTTTTTTTCTAGCATCATACCATTATGGTATCCATAATATGGTACATAATGGATGGTACCATACCATAATCTGCACCTCTGATCAACGGGTAAAATCGAGTACTCACGGAGACGGACTGTAACCGTACCGACATATTTATATTCATAAAGCTAAAACGGAGAGAATTTGCGGTTTTCGAATGTACTACGTACAGTAGTAAATTATTGACATTTCAATATTAGCCGTTTTCAGAGTTCACTCAGTGAGAAATTATTTGGTATTGCGCAATCTGCGAAATTCTCAAATCGATTATAGTTCCGACGTGAAAGCATTGCATGTCTTTGTTAGACATAATCAAATATCTCTCAACCAATGAAATTTGAACATTTGTCCAATCAATTATTGCAATTAATTGGAATATAAAAATGAAAGCATAAATGGTATACATTTCATTTACAGTCAAAAGAAAAACACTTTGACGCTTAAAAATGTTGTTCGCTTGTAGTTTATGTTACAAGTTCTTCATTAAAAATCTCTTGTTAATTTTCAAAAGAAATTTGTATTTCAAGAATTATTGATAGTAGACATGGTAATTAATAATTACTAATTATACAATTTGTGCACAAGTTTAAAAATAAATTATCTACATACCAAAAACCCCCAATTAATTTAGCGTATAACTTAATCACATCCATAAAAAAACTACAAGTAAAAACTAATTAAATAATGTAATAAACTAGTATTTGGCATGTCCATGTTATGTCCATTTTAAACTTTAATCCAATTTCTACTAGTAAAGTAACGAAAACCGCTTTGTCCACATTTTTTAGCAATTTTATCAATAAATTTTTACAAAGTAATTTAACAGATTCGCAGCCATTTTAATACGTAGAATTACAGGTGCACATCCTTTCAGAGATGTCTAACGAAATGTTCTTTTATCAGGCAAATCAAATTAAATATTCAAATCCAAATTAGTGATTTTTAGCAAGGCGAAAGATATGAGTTTCTATATTCTTTGAAATTCGATGAAATGTATACACATTTTNTTAAAAATTGATATTTATCGAAATGTTTTTTGGTTCAAAATATTTATAAAATGAATATTTACACCCCTTCAATATAATAAATGTAAGATATATGACACTAAATTTAACAATTTTATTTAAACTAATTATAAATTCTGTGTATGTACAATACATTTATGGATTTCCATTATGGCCATATTTTTAAGTTTACCATCCATAATGGCCTTAAATTTTTTTTCTAGCATCATACCATTATGGTATCCATAATATGGTACATAATGGATGGTACCATACCATAATCTGCACCTCTGATCAACGGGTAAAATCGAGTACTCACGGAGACGGACTGTAACCGTACCGACATATTTATATTCATAAAGCTAAAACGGAGAGAATTTGCGGTTTTCGAATGTACTACGTACAGTAGTAAATTATTGACATTTCAATATTAGCCGTTTTCAGAGTTCACTCAGTGAGAAATTATTTGGTATTGCGCAATCTGCGAAATTCTCAAATCGATTATAGTTCCGACGTGAAAGCATTGCATGTCTTTGTTAGTGTTTATTAAGCAAATGCACTATGCATCTTTATTGGCCTTTTCCCCGCAAAGTAAAATTATTTGTTAGACATAATCAAATATCTCTCAACCAATGAAATTTGAACATTTGTCCAATCAATTATTGCAATTAATTGGAATATAAAAATGAAAGCATAAATGGTATACATTTCATTTACAGTCAAAAGAAAAACACTTTGACGCTTAAAAATGTTGTTCGCTTGTAGTTTATGTTACAAGTTCTTCATTAAAAATCTCTTGTTAATTTTCAAAAGAAATTTGTATTTCAAGAATTATTGATAGTAGACATGGTAATTAATAATTACTAATTATACAATTTGTGCACAAGTTTAAAAATAAATTATCTACATACCAAAAACCCCCAATTAATTTAGCGTATAACTTAATCACATCCATAAAAAAACTACAAGTAAAAACTAATTAAATAATGTAATAAACTAGTATTTGGCATGTCCATGTTAATGTCAATTTAACTTTTAATCCAATTTCTACTAGTAAAGTAACGAAAACCGCTTTGTCCACATTTTTTAGCAATTTTATCAATAAATTTTTACAAAGTAATTTAACAGATTCGCAGCCATTTTAATACGTAGAATTACAGGTGCACATCCTTTCAGAGATGTCTAACGAAATGTTCTTTTATCAGGCAAATCAAATTAAATATTCAAATCCAAATTAGTGATTTTTAGCAAGGCGAAAGATATGAGTTTCTATATTCTTTGAAATTCGATGAAATGTATACACATTTTGCAGTTTCCCGGCCCCCCTTCGAGTAATATACTCAAGTATTAACGGCTAATAAGCATGGGTGTTATGAAAGGGCTAACTCCCACTTATTGGGAAAATGAAACTATTTAAAAATTTGCATTCAACTTTTGGAAAACATTACGCCAAATCTGGTTAAAAAATAAAAGAACGTGTCCACAAAAACAACATATACTATTTGATCGTTTATAATTATAGCCCTTATTTACAATCATTAGGTTGAAATTCCGGATTTAAACGGAAATTGGAATAGTTTCGCAAATTTTTGATGAAGTCAGACTCAGACTTGGTTGAATGAACATTGAGAACAAAAGTGATACAGAACCATCTGTATGAGATATTTGATGTGAAGCATATCACGTTTTGAGTGCGCATTGCACCTTGGTTCCAAGTGATTATATTTGTATACGAGTGAAAACCCAACATAACGAAGGAGTCAAATGATCCTCCTAAAAATGGCGAACATCATGGATAACTTTTTTAGTAATACAAATCTTACAAAATATGAAATTCAATAAAATCAACAACACAACATATTTAAATATTTGCGAAAGAGTAAGTAAAACTGATGTAATTCCAATTCCCAAATCATCCCTTGTAAATATAGAAGAATTGCGACCAATTTCTCTTCTCTCAATTCCTGAAAAAATTATCGAAAAGATTATATTCAATGATTTAAAATATTTCTAGTCAAAATTGGATATCAGCCAATATGCATACAGAACGCATTCGTCTACTACGTGTGCATTGATCAGAATCGTGGACCAAATAACGTATCTACTGGATACCTCTGATATTGAGGTGGTTGTATTGAATCATATGATTTTTCTTTAGCATTCGATAATGTAAATCATAGTATTCTACTTGAAAAATTAAATGACTTAGGTTTTCCAAAGGGTTTTGTTCTCATGATGAAAGACTAATTATGTTCTAGGACCTTTAATGTAAAATTGGGAAGTTACTCAAAGTAATACTTTACCAATATATAATGCAGTTCCACAAGGATCAATATTAGTTCTGTGCTTCTTTTTGTTTTATATTTCAATTCTATCACCTAGTTTCAGTCAAAATATTTTTGTTAGTATACCGATGATCTTCAAGCTATCATACCGATAAACAAAGGAAAGCCAATATTATCTGAATTCGATAATGTTACTCGATTTGCTGAACAACATGGACTCAATCTAAATCACAGAAATTGTAAACAAATGTAATAGGAAGAACTAAGGTGCCGCTTTCGGGGAACTTTGAAACAGTTAATGAAATTCAACTATTGGGTGTTATTATATCAAGTAATCTTAAATGGGATAAGCAAATTTCAGAAGTGTGTAAGCGAGCATCTCAGGGATTGTATTGTTTGAGAATTCTTGACAAATTTGTCGCCTGTAAAAGAACGTTGGAGGTTGTTATGGATTCTACAGTTCTCTCAGTAATTGATTATACTTCGGAAATTTTTCCAATTCTCTCCCAAAGATAAAATCGACAATTACAACGTGTAGCCAATAGAGGACCATATATAATATTTGGTATGAAGGAGCAATCAAAATTAAGTATAGAAGAATTCATCTTGCTGTAAATCTTTTTAAGTAAAGATTTAATCCTAAACTCATTCTCAATGATCTTTGTCCTAAAAAACATAAGTATTCCGGTAAATATGCTTCTCAAAGTAAGAGGACAAAGAGAAGACAGGACCAATTCTTTCCATACTGCACTTATTCGGTAAATTATTAACTGGTTTATATAATTTATTTGTAAATGTTATTTGATTTTTAGAATAAATACTACTTACTTAAAGAATTTCGATTTGAAGACTTGTAATTTTGTTGGTCATGAACTCACAAATTTGAGCAGCTGAACATTAGGTATAGACCTGAAAATTATAATAGAAATTATGCAAGCAATATAATATTATTTACAAAGTACCATGACCAAATTACATAGTTCAAGTTAACAGATAAAATGACAACTAATAGTTCAATTCCGAATAATTTTATACATCCAAGAAACAATGCACTAGTGATGTGTGGGTAAGAGTGTACAGAATTATTATCCGATAAGGACAG
>CABFPE010000007.1:3137791-3148906 GCA_900660155.1 Hofstenia miamia | reverse complement strand
TTAGGTATAAGGGTTTTTCTCTCATTTAGTTGACTATTGATCATTTAGTACTTGTATAAATTATAATAGATTTGAAATATGGTTGGATGACCAAAACCTAGAAATTATATCTATAAATATTTTAGATCCAAATTATTGACTATAAAGTGACTGATAAAGTGACCAAGCATGTATTAATTATTAAATGTAGGTTAGGAAGCTGCCAATTATTAAACTAGTTATCAATGCCAATATATTTTGTTAATGGCTACATGTAATATTAATAAAGCAGCTAGTAACAAGTCTGGTTGCATTATCATGAAACACTTTTACAAAACAGAGGCTAAGTCAAATTGTGTCTTGTCTTGAGGATACACCAAGCTAGGATAGGGTACACATAAGTTACATCATTGAGCTGAGAGGTGGAACTCCACCAAATGGATCTTTGGTGAACAAGTGAAACTGGATGTGGAGATCAGCTTTGGGCAGATGCCCACTATCAATCTCTGGAGAAAGTGCTGTATGGCTTTATCACCTAAATAGTGAATAGTTAAATCTAGTTATGTTACATTAACAGAAATATACAAAAGCTAAACAGTATCTAGTTAGTAAATCCCTACCTGCAAATATACAACCAATGTTATAGAGTAACAAAGGACGAACAGTAATAATGTCTGGTAGAGGATTTTACATTCCTTATATATTTTTAAATTTACAGAATTCTAATCACATTGTTTTCTTTTTTTAATAGGAAATTTAATGAAATGCTGGTGCGGAAATTCAAAGAATTTTAATTCTTAGAGCTTCAGCAGTTTAAAAATTGAATGCTTTTAAATGCAAAAAAGTATTGCTATATTTGAAATAAAATTGGTATAAAAAAGAATGGCAAAGCTTAACAAGTCATAGAAGTTTTGCATTTACAATAACTGAAAAAAAATCTCTGCAAATCAATATCAAAATCATAAAAACACAAAACCTTATGTTTAAATTTTTAAATGCACAAAAGTATTTTTAAGATTGCATTATTCTTAAGTCTTGTGGCTAAGCTATTACACTTTGTTTGATTAGGTGTTATAACACAAAAACAGTGACAATTTTGTATTGTATTTGACTTGAGTAATAGCCTTCTAATTTCAATTCATTCGTGGGAGAGAATTGAGAATAAAGTGGCAAAGATTAGGACATGAAAGGCAATACAGGACAGGTGCAGGGAAGGTAAGAGGAAGACTAAAGAAACTGCAAGAGAAGAGCTTAAGCAGAGATTAGTTGCAGCAGCTGAGAAACTGAGAAAATGTAGGGCATGGGCAAAGCAGGCAAGAGACAATATGAAGTTTGAGACAAAAGGAAGATTCTAGATGCAGGAGAAAAGGCTAAGCTAAAGCAGGCAAAGATGCATTAAGGTTCTGGGAGAATATATGGGCAAGTGCAGGACAAGAGATAGATAGTGTGCAGATGCAGAAGGAATTCAGGCAAGAAGAAGAAGTGATCACAACTGCAAAGCTGAAGGAGGCTCTAAAGATGATGAAGAACTGGAAGGCGCCAAGCAGAGTTCAAGTACATGGTTATTGGATGAAGAAGTTCACAAGTGCTCATGGGAGACTAGCAGTAGCATTGGAGGAGTGTGTGGTGAGTGGGTACCCAGAGTGGATGGTAGTGGGAAGGAAATTTCTGATATAGAAGGATCCAAAGAAAGGTAGCAAGGCAAGCAACTTCAGGCCAATAACATTTCTGCAAACAACTTGGAAATTGCTAACTTCTGTGATTTGAAGTAGGCTGGCATGTTACTTAGAACAAAACAGATTGATACCAGAGGAGCAGAAGGGATGTAGGACAAAGACGAGAGGATGCAAGGATCAGTTGTTGATAGACCAGGCAGTGGTGGAGAATTGTAGAAGAAGGAAGACAAACTTAGCAATGGCATGGATAGGAAATGGGTTGAGTTTCCAGAGAGGGAGATGGGAAAGTGGCAGACTGACTGAGATAGATGGACACAGTTTGAGACTTAGGTGAGGCATATTCCAGGACGACAGCTTAGCACCACTACTGTTTGTAGTTAGCTTAATCCCCATCACAGAAAAGTTAAGGGAGACAGGTATAGGGTATAAGTTGGAATCACCTGTGGATGACCTGAAGATGTATGCTAGTCCAAGGAAGATGTTGCAGAAGCAAGTCGGAACATTGGAGAAGGCAAGCAGAGATCCTGGTTTGGAATTTGGATTAGGAAAGTGTGCAACAGTGACAATGACAAGAGGCAAGTGCATAGATGGAATAGGTTTGAGGATGAGCAGTGGGGATAAGATTGAGGAAGTCAAAGAAGATTACAAGTTAATGGAGTGGCATTGTTGTATCATGTGGCATTGTGATCAAGTGGTAAATGTAATTTAAAAGACATGCTCAAAAGGCTTGCTTCACTTGCATTTTGAGCCTTTCTTAGTAATGTAAATAATAGAATTAAAACATTCATTATGTTGTATTTTTACATTCTTAGGAATGGGTTTAAGTAATATTATATCTTTATTATATCTTTAGCTTCACAACTAAGATAGCAACATTAGTTGCTTCCTTAGTTGTACTATGATTGGGTTGAATTTGCATTGACATCTCCATTTGATTGGACTTCATGTTTCTCACTATTCAGTCTTCATGTTTAATTAATATCCTACAGTGGATATGAGATTTTTAGATTATTAGGAACGGGTTTAACTATTAATTTTTTTTCAGAAAAATCTATTGTAGTGTAAAATTTTTTACTTGAAAATTCAAACCATTCTGCTCAAAATTGAGCTCACTATAGAAAAAAAATGAAAAATTTTTTTCTAAAAAAATTTTTTTTCAAGTAAATGGTGTGAAAATTTAACATTTCGGCCTAACTAAAAAGTTTTTATTAACCATTGATGCTGTAAATTTAAATAAGCTTTTAATTTTCAAATTCCATTGCCAATTTTTTCTGTGAGCTCTTTCCAAATATCATGAGTAAGGGCAAAAACAATTTTTCCCGCTAGAGGGCGTAATTTTGACATATTAGGGCCAGTAAAAGCCATAAAATCTTCAGCTTGCGGAGCTCTATAAGCCTGCAAAATTCCATGGTGATATCTGCAATATTGACTGAGTTATGGACAAAAATGTGTTTTCAGTAAATATAGAGGATCTATAGGAAGCAAATATGTTGCTTAACAAGTACTTAGGTGTGATAGAGAAAGATAGAACAGATCATGAGGAAATGAGGACGAGGTTAAGAAAAGAATACAAGAGGAGAGTAAGGAAGATACTACAGAAGTCAGCACTGAATGGGCAGAATAATATAAAAGCAATTAATACATGTGCAATAACAGTGCTGATAGATTGAGGCAGGAATAGTTAGGTGGAACAAGAATGAACTGAGAGAATTAGACAGGGATACAAGGAAGATACTAGCAGCAGAGAGAGCATTCACCTTAATTGGAGATGTAGATAGGCTGTACATGGCAAGGCATAAGGTAGGGAAAGGGCTGCTAAGTGTGGAGGAAACTGTAGAAGCTGAAGAACTAGAGCTAAAGGAATATGTAGGAGAGCAACCTAGAGGATCCCTACTAGAGGTCACTAAGGAGCTAAAGAAGATAAGAACTGAGAGTGAAGTAAATAGAAAGGCTGTGGAAATTGAAGAGGGCTAAAGTAGTCCTGGTAGTTGTAGAAGCACTACTTGGAGGAGTTGGGAGCATCAAAGTGGGGAGGAGCAGTAGCACAGAAGGCAGCATTGTTAGGGACAGCTAGAGTCCTGAGAAAAGCTCTCAGATTCCCTGGGAACTGGTGAGTTCCCCAAGCTGAGAGGGATACCAGCATGAAGCTGTGAGAAGAAAGAATAATAATAATAATAATAATAATAATAATAATAATAATAAACTTTAATTAAGTTTACAATACAGTAAACTACACTACAAACTACAAAACCAAAAAAATAAAAATAATTAATAAGATGAGAAATATCGATCTGGGAATATGTTCTTTGATTATAATAATTTTGGTGAATTTATTTTTCTTAATTTTAATGTAGCATATTCAGTTCTTTTGCTAATGAATTGTTTTAATGGATGTTTTTGAGAGTATTCAATGTGTTGATGCAATGCTTTGTCTTTTGCTTTACTGATGCTAAAAATATTTAATTTTTTAGTAATAAGTTTATATTTAAATGCTTTCTTGTATATGTTGTTAAGCTGAGATAAAGATGTTTCTGATTCACCTGCATATACTTGTATGCTGTAAATTATAATAGAATTAAGTAGCGAATTAAATAAAATTATATAATATTGTATAGAAATTTCTCATTGATCTTTTATAAACTTGAGCAATATGTTTTTTAAATGAGAGCTTGTTGTTTATAGTAAATCCAAGATATTTCATTGTTGTTATTGAGGAATAGCAATCAATTTTGATATATTATCAACAAATTTTCTCTTCAATGGTATAATCATTTCCAGCAACTTTCTATAATTAATTTGAAATTTGTTTTCTTCATATCAAGATTTTATCTTATCATTATTTAAATGTGTTAAGTCTAAAATTTCAAGAGACAAATCAGTGTATCATCAGCATACTTAATAATAGAACCATTTGCAATATTTAAAGAGTCACAATTTAAAGAATTAATACATAAATTGAACAGAAATGGGCCACAAACGGAGCCTTGAGGAACACCTTTGTTGATCTTTTCCATATCGGAAAGTCTGTTATTATATGCAACCATTTATTGTTGTCTATTCCCAATAAAACTATCAAGCCAAATAATGATATACGGATTTAAATGTGTTATATTGTTTAATTTTCAAATAAAATTTAGTAATGTACATTGTCAAAGGCTTTCTTGATATCAAGACTGATTAATCTTACATAATCATAATTTTCATTTTTGTATGACAGAATTCTATTTTGCAGTTCAATAACAGCAGTTGTTGTTGTTCCATTTGTTCGGAATCCATGCTGATTTATATTTAAATGATTATTGTAGATATCTTTGACGTGAAAATTAAATATAAGTTTTTCAAAGTTCTTGACAACATTGAAGTTATGCTAATTGGTCTTAAATTAGGTAGTTTTGCCAGTTATGATTTTGGAATTGGTATTATTTTAGCAGTTTTCCAAATTTTCAGAAATTTAGCAGTTCTTAGCGATTCCGTAAATATATAATGTACTACTGGTGTAATTATATACGAAAAATTTTTAATAAACCAATATGGTATTCCGTCGTATCCTGTTGATATTTTTTTGACACTTTTCAATGCATGATATACTTGATGCATTGTTAGGGTTGGAATCTCTTCACTATCTATACTAGGAGTTCTAGATTGTTTGTAATTAAAATCATTTGATATATTAGTAAACATTTTGTTAATTTCATTTGCATCAAATTCTTTATTCATCTTTGATAGTGTATTGCGTCCCATAAGTTGATTTACAGAAGCCCACCATTTTTTTGGATTTTTCCCTAAAATACTTCGATTAATTTCTTTATTAATTCTTTCAAACATTTCATTTTCTCTATGAAATTGTTTTCTACGCATTAATTTCTTCTTTTTTCTCAATAAATATCTAATTTCAGGAGTCATAAAAATTGGATCCTTCTTTGTCATTTTAACATTAATTATTGGACAAATCTTGATTGTCTTACAAAATGCAGTCCCTTCATCAATATCGTTTCGTATGACTTCTTCAAATTCTTCAAAATTTATATTATTCATTAAACCGTTGTTTTTCAATATTTTTTCCATTAATAATTTGAAAAGAAATTATCACTTTTTCTGTACCTGTTATAAGTAAAGGTTCTGCTATTAATCCAAGACGATCTGTAGAAACCCCAGCTTGAAATGTATAACCACTTTTATATAAAATAGGATGAGAGGTTATAACGTTATCTAGGTTTCTTAATTTTCTTGTATTTTTATGATTGAGTTTTGTCATACATATAGAACTCGACAGCTCATCAACATTGAGATAATTAGGGTCACCACCAATAATAAAAAATAATGCCTGGTTACTTAAAATTAAATTTTCTATGCAATCAGAGATACAATCTCGCACTTCATTTTTCTCAGCAACAGTTAAATTTGGTGGATTATACAATCCGGCAATATACATTAATTTCTTATTAAACATTATTTTAATCCACAATAATTCTATATAAATTGATTCAGTAAATATTACGATATTAATTTCAATATTGCTTTTAACATAAATGCATACACCACCACCTCTGTGTCTTTTATTCGAAATTTCCCAATCTTTTCTAAAACAAAAATATCCAGGCAGTTGAGGATAACTTTCAGCTATTTCACAGTCAAACCAAGTTTCACTAACTATACAGACATCTATTTCATATGTGAGAATATCAATTAATAAGGAATTTAAATCTTTTATGTTTCTTAGAGATCTACAATTAATTAATAAAATCCTTGGAGCTTCTAGTCTTAAAGAAGGTGAACAATTATAAGTATTTTTACTTTGATATGCCTCACTTGGTATTAATGGAGTTACATAATTGCTGAAATTAGACTTAATTAGGTAAGAATCGTGAAAATTTACGTTTTCTAATTATATCTTTCAACTGCAAATGGGGATTCTCTACATTGCAAATGCAAGAAGAGCACATATGAATTATGTAAATAAAATATAGTAACTACTTAGTGTTCTATAATTTATGTTAGTGGAGTAGATAAGGTTATTAAATGGGAAATATAAAATTTTCTGATGAAATCATTAAAATTACCCATTGATACAAATTGAGATAACTAACATTTATATAGAAGAGTAGTCTATCTGTCCTAATTTGCTCTTGCAGCATTAGCCCTAGGCAGAAGGCGGTAGTATACCACATAGAGGCAGACAGACTGAAATATCAAAAGGCTAATAGGGCTTTGCATGGAATTTCGCACAATGATATGCTTCTTGCAAGTCTTCCATAAGGAAAAGTTAGACAAGGGCAAAACATTCGTTTCGCTCAACACTATCATTTTCAGAATTCGAAATAGATTCACTAAACTCGAAGTGCTCAACTTGATTGGGTAGTTAAGTTAATTTTTGGAATTTACATGCTTAGTCTGGCTAATGAGTTACGTGAGTTAATCAAAATACCCGAAAATTCACACCGCAGAAAAATTTTTATAAATTTTTCGCGAGAATGCGTTTTTTGTACTATTCCTCACCATTGTAGCAGTGGACAACATTTTTGCGATATTCTATGCATACCCCTAATGTATATATATATATATATATATATATATATATATGGTATATATTAAATACCATATTATATTATACTTCACAAAGTTTTATTCAGTTTTAAAATTGTTTGATATTGGAATTTATACTCTTTGAGAATGCTATTAATAAATTATATTGCATTTTGTAAGCATTTAACTTGTTCAGACATTTATCAAGTAATGTAGTAAATCACTGTTAAAGCAATGCCACAGAACTAAATAAGTTAGTACATGAGGTTGGATTTTTTCTGGCCAAAATCAACAGATTTGAAAATTTAATGCAACAACAAAAATTGTTGTGTGCATGTCTTTTGCACATTAATAAAAATTGGGTACTATGATCTTTCAATGGCTTAAAAACTAATTTTCTTTTCAAACAAGCCAGCTTCGCCATCATCAGATTACTACATGCCACAATAAATGGTCTCTTGAACAAGGTATACTGTCCAACTACGCAATTTAGTAAAAAGATAGTTATTTCCGTAAGAAGAGAAACCAGAGTCGCTATCAAAAGTAACAAAGAATGACTACTGCAAATATTGGAAGAAAATTAATGCAATAAGGAGAGTGCAACTGTAAACAGCACCATAAAAATGGGGTTTACGTTGACATACTGACTATAAACCAAATCGTTTAACTTGCACCATTAACATTATTCGCGAATTCATTCCAAGTGTAAGTTAACGCGAAACGCCATTTTTAATGTTTGAATCACCATTGCTAACTCTTGCAAACAAGGAGCCAAATATTAAAACATTGATAGTGAAAAAGTGTAAATACTGCGTTCTCAATACTAAAAACCATTTTCCATATATTTACCATATGTTCATTATTTTGTAATTTAAAACCATATATCCCTACAAAAAATAATAGCAACTATCAATTATGGTTTTATTCGATATACATGTACTCGAGGACCTGGATGCAGAAATTCTTGGGTGGAGAGGTATAAATATTAACTTTGTTAAGCCAATGAAGCATCATTCTCAACCACCTTATTAAATATGCTAGAAGTAAGAGGTCTTAAAGAATTTCCTAAATAAAATCTTTATCCATTGTAAGAAAATTATTCAGATTAATCAGTTTCAAAAAAACTTGGCCAGAAAAAAAACTCTTGAAACAATACAAGTATTTACTTTTGTGGAATACAATCAAAGTACTGTAAACTAACTTGGGTTGGGTTGACCTTATTTGCGATGTGCATTTACATTCCCAGCATGAATAACAAAGACACAATCGTAAATATCCTTGCTGTTATATAGTAATATTGAACGGGTTTCGGATCAGCTTTCTACAGTGGCCCCATGATTACAACAAAATACCGGTACGTCACATGACCCCAACAAAACAAATCACAGTAACTACATTCGCATATATTTATGTATTAAGAATTTAAGAAGTGTTTGCACACAGTTTTATCCTAACACTTGTTTTTTTTCTAGTTCAGTGGAACAAATTGTATATTAATTTAATTTACACCCGGATAGATATAGAGTACTTGCCATAACAATATTTACTTAAGATTTAAGCATTAAATTACAGTATTTTGTACCAATCCAATGTGAAAAATTTGCAATATATTTAACTTATTGTCTTCAATCACTTATATAATGGAATAAGATTGGATAACTGTGATTTATTAGGTTTGTAAGTATAATATGCCATGATTGATAGAAACATTTATGTGAGAATTTAGACAGCTATTCCTGTATAGTGTCATTTTTCAACAGTGCACAGCGAAGAATTTCTTGATTACATTTTATATTAAAACATGCTGCTTTGAATAAAATTGTATTAAAATCTGAATATGCTATTTCCGACTCGAACTGACTCAATTTGAATATCAGCTCTGCTTAAATGTTCTTTATAATATTACTATTAATAAAGATCAGAAAGTTTAAAGAGCATGAAATATATGAAAATTTGATATTCTGTTAAATTTGCAAATTTTTTAACAGCAAATAGAAATGCAAATAAATAAAAATTGATGATACTGTGCAGAAGGAATTCTTCAACCTTTTAATAAAATAATATATCATACCAGGCGCGGATGCAGCTTTTTAGCGAGCGGGGTTGGTATTGGCAATATATGGCCTATATGCATACATGTATGTATTACGCATTGGTGTGTATCTATTACGCAGCGGACGTCTAATTCTCTTGTACTATATGTTTTCTTATATGTAGTGTTTTCTGTACTCTTAAATGTATATTTTCGGCATTTAAAGTGTAAATGTAGAATTCAGAAATATTTTAAATGTTATATATGATTTTGCAAATGTTCATTCATTCTGTATAATTATTTATATGTAAATACATGTAGAAGGTTAGAAGATGGTTTGTTAACTTCAAAAATTAATTTTATTAGTCAAATAAGATTGATTGACAAAAAACTTGTCTAGGATTTTCTTTAACAAAATGTTNTCATTTACAGTGTTGGTGGTTTTCGTAAGTTATTCTAAACAGATGCATAGATTTTAACACAATTTTTTATTAATAATATTATTTTTCACATCATAATAAATCACAACGTTGTATTAGATGTTTGTATTAATTTAAAGTTAAACCGACTGGCGTCCACTTAAAAGCACAACCCGTTTTTCACATTTAAAAAGAATTTTCTCCAAGCCTATTCGGAAATTTATAAATCATGATGTATGGACATGTTTAGTGAACATACTTTAACGCGATGTTGAAAATTTTTATACAATCTATTATAAGTTGAATTTAGTGTTTGACCATTGCAAACGCGATATTAGTGCTATATTATGCATATACATAATTTATGGTATGATTTTTTTATATCAATTAATCCAATTTTTTAGAAAAATTTCTTAATTGCGAAAACTTGTGCTAGATTCGGTGCAACTATACGGTCTATGATGGGTGCAATTTTCACCAATAAATTTTGTGAAGAAACCAGATGCCAGTATAACTGGCCGTACTGGTAAAATTCCACTAATAGGCTCACAGCTGCTCCACACACTGCATGGTATTTTCACAATAAATTTTTAATGTTTAAATTTCATTTAGAATGTATTTTGGCAAATGATGAGCAAGCAACCGAGTTTGCAATTGATCGAGAGATAGCCAAATGGTTGAAGTATTCAAAGGACCAAGATGGAGGTCGACAAAAACGAAGGGACTTAAAAAACTTGTAGTTTTAATATTTGTTAAATATAGTTGTGAAATGGATTATTGCAAAAAGACATGTATATATATATATATATATATATATATATATATATATATAAAGAAATCTTATAACATTGTATTAATCCTTGTTTTTAGGTATATCAACGCTTTTACTAGCAGAGAAACTTGAAGATCCATATTGGTAACTTTTTATTTTATTTATATTAAAGCAATTTTTTAGCTTACAAGAACTTTACATCAAGGGAAACTGAAGAAAGTTATGCATTAAAAATCTACATGATCAGGTAAATCACAATTTTTTGTTAGTTATTATATGAATATCATTTTGCAGTAATCCATTTCACTTTGCGCATATATCATTTAAATATTTGCATTTTAACATATCATTAATTTACTTTTTTATTGTGCAACATTATATTTTATTATTTTATATTGTAATATACCATTTATATTGTAACTGATTATATATGTATGTATGTATGTGTGTCTGCATGTGTATTAATTTAAGCGTTATTTATGTTTTTCAGTATGTTTATGTATTTTTAAACTTTTATGGAATAATTATTAATACATAACTACTATAGAATTGTTCATTGCTAAATATAATTTTAAAAGCAGTCTTACTATTCGCTAATAGTGATATTACAACATAGGCATGGAATGTTGGCTCAAGGTTGGCATTGATTGTTTCACTCCAACTTTGGCATTCAATGTTGGCCCAACGTTGGGCTCGTGGTCAAAAGCCAACGTT
>CABFPE010000007.1:3111066-3122335 GCA_900660155.1 Hofstenia miamia | reverse complement strand
GAGAATGAGTTGAAATTGGCCTGTCCAAAGAGGGGCAGGCACAAACCAACCCCCCTAAATACGCCCCTCTCCTTAACTCAATCAAATTATAACAAGTTGCAAATTACAAATCATAATATAACATTGGCCATAATCATTAAACTGCTGGTGGGAAACATGCAATATTTGTGACCACTGATGCCATCAGTGGCCCATTGGTGGACCATTAGCGGCATTAGTAGCAACCTTAGTAATCAATTATCAATGAGCAGATGCTTGCAAATACATGTCTCTTCATTATTTTAATTCCTAGTTCCTTTTAATATAATAAAAGGAAATTCGAAAAGATATTTTGAAATTTGTAATTTGTAGAAAATTATGATATACCTGCTTAGCGTATTTTAAAAATAATTTATTCATAAATATTTGGGGACTTTGAAATTAATAGTTATATAAAAAAGCTACACTTGAACAGAAGAGATTTTTAACGACTTAAGATAGTATTATTTCAAAATTGCACTTAATTTTAAAATTAAAAATTTTTTGTTAAATTTGGCAGATTTTTATGCTTATTGTTATCATATATAAACAAAACATTCTTTCAAATTTCTAACAAATGTTAGTATTGTGTGACAGGATCTCAAAGGTATCCTTCTGTCCTTTGTTGGGCTTGTGTTGGTTTAAACAGCAATGTTTGAACTGCTTAACAATTTGAAATTGTTGTTCAACATATAAACATTTATGTTATAGTATCAAAAACCTACTGTTTTCTATCAACGGCCCACTAATGGGCCATTATTGGCTCACCAATGGTCCATTATTGGGCCTTTAATGGATGATGGTTGGCAAACATTGTTGGGCCAACAATGGGCCAGCGGTCATTTACCACCAATGGCCAATAATGGCACCAACAATGGCCCATTCATGGACCAATAATGGAATGTTTCCTGGGAATGCCTTCAAGTATCTGTATGATCAAAAGAGGAGAAGGAAAATACTAAATGCTGCAAACAGGAATGTCAACATAAATCAAACAAGAGTGAAAATCTATGGGAAATGCATTAAATCCAGCATTAGAATGATATGGAAACCAATGGAAGAAGACAATGGCATTAGTAATCCACAATGCCAACTAAAGGGTGGATTGATTGAAAGCACAAGAAACCTTCATTGTTAGTAATCTGCAATGCCAACTAGAGGACACATGGATGAAAGCTGAAGAGGAAGACAGAACAACAAAAGAAGATGATGGAGTTATTAATCCACAATGCCAATTAAAGGGCATGTGGATGAAAGCACAAGAAACCATTGGGGTTAGTAGTCTGCAATTCCAACTAAAGGGCATGTGAATGAAAGCAGAAGAAGGAGAAAGAATACTGGAAATAAAAGAACCGGATTATGAACACCTAAAGCAGAATTAGAGAGAGGAACTACAAAAACTACTATGGAAACACAGTAGAATCCTTAACTTTAGTGAAATAAGTGTTGGACAAGTCATTAGTGAAATACATAAAATTATAGTGACATAGGATAATCCAATAAAACTACCTGTAGAGAGAGTGCCAGAGCAACTGACGGATGAATACAATAGAATAGTGAATGAACTCATTGATAGCAAAATGATAAGGCTGAGTGAAAGTCTGTATGAAGCACAAATGGTATTCATCAAGCAGGGAAAGAAATACAGGCTGTGTATTGATTTTAGAAAATTGAACAAGGTAATGAAAAAAGATTTGTACCCCCTACCCAGAATTGAAGATATGCTGTATGAAGTTAGATAATCAGTTTGTGAAACAGCTTAAGCAGCAAATCATGGCAATCAACAAGAAAATGTGTCACAAAATCAAGAAGTTGACAACAATACAACAGCACAATTACAATAAAAAAATATATGAGCACATGCACAAGGTAGGCTATAAAAGTCTATGCATTTACAGCTATTAAGGTGAATAATATAAATCAGGTATGAAAATTGAATACTATATGGTCAGGGCCATATACAATTTAAAAAGTATTAAATAATAATGAGTATGTACTAAGTAATGACAGGACATTGCACTTTCAAAATTTGAAAAGAGTGATAATGAATAACAAGGGAGCAGTTCTAGATAAGAATGCAGAGTTTAAACTAATATGTAATAATTGAGAAAACATCAATCAATATTGCCACTAAAAACTGGATTCTAAAAGAAAACATAGAAAAATTTATGTCGCCAAATAAACAAGAAAAACTGGTGCAGACAGCACAGAAAAACATTCTAAGAATAATCACAGAAAAATATCTGAAGTGCAAGGTAACAATGGTCATGATTGCCAACAAAACCATGATCTGCCTGAGCAAACATCTGAAATTAAATTACACCAAATGGAGGAGGAACCATAGATTACTAATTGACAACTGATAAAATGAAGAAGAATGAACACAGTATAGATAAAGGAAACAATTAAAGCAATGTTTACCAAATCACATGGAGAGAGTGAGCTGTCCTAAAATTAACAAAAGCTGAGGAGGGCATGTAGCATAATCCTTCTAAAAACACAAATTCAACAGCTAAAAGGAGAAAAAAAGGAATGAAAAGAAATTTGATATTTAGAATGAATGCTATTAATGGCTTTTCATGTGTTGATTGTGTGGACAAAAATTTGCAGAACACATATCTTGTATAATATGCTTCCTGTTAATTTAAGGTTACTATGCTGGGCATGAGAATACAAATTAGAACAGAAGACAGTTGTTTTGTTTGACTGTTGAAATAGTGCAAAGTCTGTATAAATTGCTATGTCACAGTGTAAATAGTTGATGGATTAAATTCTTTGGAATTTTACTTGTCTAGTTATTATACTGGTTTGTTCTATTAGATAAATGCACAGCTAAGCATTTAATGCATGTAATGATCAACAGGCTGTTATGAGGGGAAATTAGTTTAGTGCCTTGATCAACCACATGCATTTAGGCTATGGCTACAAATAGGAGTTTTTATATAATGCTTAGCTGGATACTGATCTTACATTGTCACATATAGTAACAAATTCACAATAAGGCTAGTCAGCCAAACTTAGGACTGTTACTTATGTACTATCTATTTTAGATCCAAATTTGTAACAACTAGGAGACCTATAATGAGTCTGATAATGACCATGTTTATCTTATTATTGTATTGTTATTGATTGTATATATTTTAAATGTAGTTTAGGAAGCTGCCTTAGTTTATAGATAGTTTTCATTCTTTTTATTTTGTCACAGCTAGTGTAAATTGTTGTTAGCTATAGTTTACTTTTTAAATGTAGATAGGAAGCTGCTTTATTTATTAACTAGTTTTTACTAGCAGCTAGTATCCATGCATCTTTGCATATTAACTATGTTATTAGACCACACAGTATTGAGTATGAGATATTAAGTCAAATTGTGCTTGGTATTTATTGTCACTATGTATTTAGGGTACACATAATAAAATTAGTCTTTATGAGAATGAGCTGAGTTGCTGGAATTGGACTATGCAGCATGGTAGATGGCTTCTCAGTGATCAGATACTGCTTTGGGCAGTGGGCCCATCATAAACTGGAGTCTCTCTCATCTCTTGTTACCTAAACAGTATTGATTACTTGTTATACTTATACTTTTGTGGATCTAAATGTAGTTTGATCTATATTAATGTGTACATGAGATGACAATTTTCAGTTAGACATTATCCTGCTTTGGAGAATCTGCCAATCATTGTTACTAGATATATCTCAGTTAATGCACATCTCAGCCTGGGTGATGATTCTACAGTAGTCTGTATGATCTTGCAATTACAGTCTATTCTTATTAGGTGCACTATTAGTAATCTTACTAAGATTAATAAACTTTTCCATAATAAAACATTGCTATCTTATTAGTGATCTTATTAGTAGTCTGTACCATCTTACAATTACAGTCTATTCTTATTAGGTGCACTATTAGTAATCTTACTAAGACCAGCAAAATTCGAATCTTAGGGTTGACTCAATTGGTACACCATCCCAACAAATAGTAACACAATGATCTAGTTGGTTATCTGAGGCATTGTACTACAATGACCATTTATGCTGGTTGTGCAAAATTGTGGATGGCATTGAAGGTGATGGTATCTTATTGTGAAAGTCAGACAATTACTTATGCAAGAAAACTTAGCTCAAAAATTAATACAAAGTCAAGAGATTACAGCATATTGATTTCCATTCTTGATAATATGTAACAGTAATCATATACCATGCAGCAGGCCTGGAATGATTTCAAAAAATGCTTATTGGGGGCAACTTTGAAGGTGGTTGTTGCAACTTGGATAAATATTTGAGAAGCCAAATTCCCAGATGTGGGTACTTGAAAGTGTTCAATATGGAAAATCATTTTATCTCACCTTCAGCATACAGATTTTTGTGCAAATGTTCCCCAACATTGGTGCACATTGAGTGATTTTTCTCAAAACTTGGAAACTTTTGTAAAAATACTGTAATTTCAAGCTTGAAAATGCTGAAAAGTATGTTTTTGTTTTGTACAACAGTAAAAAATTGTAAAAGCCAATAAAAATAAACTTTTTCAAACAATAAAGTCAATATTTTTAAGACTTAATAAGTTAACTAGTGAATGGTAATAATACTGTTGGGTAGAAGAGGATAATACTTTATTTTAAAATTTGTTATTTTTTATTACATTGTTCTTGTAAAAATTTTTGTAAATATTCTTTATAATTTTTCACGATTAAAATGTTTCTGGTGTAACACAAATTCCTTCATATCTTAATAAGTGTCTAAAGACAGCAGATCAGCAAAATGATTTCCTCTTTTGAGTCATAGAAATGTAGATATAAGATAAATATTCACTACTTTTCTTACTGAACTGTATTTTTTACTGTAGCATCATCCAAATTAACCAAGCTGCTAACATTGATTTAGAAAGAGAATAAGATCACAGACAAATTATGATTAGAAATATTGTAAAATTATATGATCAGTTAGATTAATTTGTATTATGCAACCAAGTAAAAACAAGTGTCAACCATGAGAGATTAGTATCTGTCAATAATAATACTTTTTGGCAAAACCAAGAGGGCAAAGTTGCTTCCATTATTTTTAGCTGCCATCTTGGCAGATGAAGAGTTTAAATTTGAAATCAACAGGTAGTTTTCCAAAATTACTATAAATAGATTAAACTCACTGTAAGCAATTGATAAAGAATTTTATTTGGAATTCTTACATTGTTCTATTGATATGGTTTGATTATTTAGTACAATATCAAGCTAAATGAGTTGTGTTTAGTAGTGGTCTGGATCCATCACAAGATTGATTCTAGGGTCTTTGTGCCAGATCATGAAAGTGCACTTATGTTAGGTATAAGGGTTTTTCTCTCATTTAGTTGACTATTGATCATTTAGTACTTGTATAAATTATAATAGATTTGAAATATGGTTGGATGACCAAAACCTAGAAATTATATCTATAAATATTTTAAATCCAAATTTGTGACTATAACATGACTGATAAAGTGACCAAGCGTGTATTAATTATTGAATGAAGGCTAGCCAGCTGCCAGTTATTAAACTGATTATCAATGCCAATATATTTTGTTAATGGCTACATGTAATATTAATAAAGCAGCTAGTAACAAGTCTGGTTGCATTATCATGAAACACTTTTACAAAACAGAGGCTAAGTCAAATTGTGTCTTGTCTTGAGGATACACCAAGCTAGGATAGGGTACACATAAGTTACATCATTGAGCTGAGAGGTGGAACTCCACCAAATGGATCTTTGGTGAACAAGTGAAACTGGATGTGGAGATCAGCTTTGGGCAGATGCCCACTATCAATCTCTGGAGAAAGTGCTGTATGGCTTTATCACCTAAATAGTGAATAGTTAAATCTAGTTATGTTACATTAACAGAAATATACAAAAGCTAAACAGTATCTAGTTAGTAAATCCCTACCTGCAAATATACAACCAATGTTATAGAGTAACAAAGGACGAACAGTAATCATGTCTGGTAGAGGATGTTACAATAACCTAAATTCTTCAGATCCAGATATCAGAGGCACTGTATCAGGAAATAGTCTCAAAGCTAAATCAGTTAAAACAAGAGTAATGAATTAAAACCAACAAGATATGACACCAGCGCCTGACATCATGAAAGGTAAAATTGAAATTTCTTAACAAATTGACAAGCAGAGAAAAGTGTTTAAGCACTACAATTAAAAATTTAAAAATAAAACAAAAGGTAACTTCAAACACTAAGGATATCTCAGATCATTTAATTAATGTTTTTAGAAATCATGGTATTTACAATGGCCAAATTATTTGGTTGGTACTTTTTTTATTCTATAAAATCTCAAATCTTCCAAATTTCTCTCAGAATGGACACTTGAAGTAATTTTTATAAGGGAAATGTGTCCATAAAATAATAATCTTGGAAGGATTTGAGATAAATTTGGAAAATTTGATATTTTCAAGAATGAAAAAATGTACCAACCAAATTATTCCAAGGTCGCCTGTTACTAATTATTCTGCAAAATTCTCTTTTAGATATGTTACAAGATATGAATTACAGAAGGTTGTGCAAGAATTTGATGCAAACAAATCGAGTGGAAGCATAGGCATTCCAATTTTCATAATCAAAAGTACCTAAAGTACTTTGGTGAGCATTTATGCTTCATTTTCAACAATTAAATTCATACTAACACTTTCCCCAGTTCTCTAAAAAACGCAGATATTACTCCAATATTCAAAAAAGGAGACCTCCAGCTTGCAGAAAATTATAATTTGCGAAGGCCTTAGAAAAATTATTGAATAAGCAGATAATCAGTTATCTAAATGAGGAAAAAATTTTGTCAAACAATTTGGATTCAGAAAAGGTTTTAGTACAAATGATGCACTACTTGCAATCACGGAAAAAATTCGCTTATTCCTAAACAAAAACGTTAGTAAAGCTGTGGCTCTTTTAGACATAAGCAAAGCATTTGATAGTATAGTTTTTACAAATCTGGATTGTAAATTAAAAGAATACGGTTTTGATAAAGAATCTTGCAGGCTCATACATAGTTTTTTAAGTAACATTAGGCAGAGGGTGCATATAGAAAATGCCTTTTCTGAGTATACCACCACATTTAAAGGAGTTCCACAAGGGATAGTACTGGGCCCGATTCTTTTTGCAATGTATGTTAATGACATGCATGAAAGTGTTAATCTGGATATTTTTCAATATGCAGATGACACTTGCCTTGTAAGTAATAATATAAATCCAAAAATAGCAACAAAACATTTACAATTAGACATCAAAAACATTACAAAATATTTCATTCAAAATAAATTAGCACTTAATGTAGGCAAAACTCAATTTATGATATTTACTCCAAATGAATGCCGAACATTAGCCAAATTCGTTTCTTAAGTTGTGGATGAAAGTCTACCACTAAAAAAAATTCAATGAAATAATATCTAGGAGTTCCTATAGATTCACAGCCAGTGTATTGACTAGTATCGCTTTTGTCATGTATTGGTATTCTCGTGTATTTCGACCCTTGTGTACTGGTATTTCGTGTATTGAAAAAATCGTGTATTTGTGTATTTTTCATGTATTCAAGAAAAGCAATCATTAGCAAAAAATTTATTCTGAAAACGAAATTTGGACCAAAGTCTCTAAGTTTTTAGGAGAGATCCTTGATCTCCTGTCAGTGGAGCGTAGCTTGCAGGCTGAAAACAGTCGCTCCACTGACCCGCTGCTTGATGGGACAGCTAAAATTTCTAAGGCTGCTGCTTTAAAATCTGTTGACATTGGACTTTTTTCCCAGAATTGTATGACATCTTCCTGAGTGACGGCACTTTCGAAATATGTTGTCAGGAACTCAACATGGACGGATTGGTTTCTGCACCGACTAGGTTTTTGGGACTGATTAAAATCCAACAATTTTTTCTTCGTAACAGGTTCAACTTCGAGCGTTTCTTCGTCTTGTGCAACTGTTTGCTTCAAAAACTTCTCAAAATATGTCATAAAAGACTGTCGGCTAAAATCTTTATCGAAGGTGAAAAAATCATTGTCTGTTTCGCAGAACGATAGTCTAACTTTAGGGTCCAAAATAGAGGCAATTATCATCAATTTCTCTGTTTTTACGAATTCAAACCTTTGGCACAATGAGAAAATAGATCTTTCCTTGAAGGCATTAACAGAGGCAATTTCAGTGGAAGTGCTTTTAATGGCAAGTTCTAGCATTTGAATTATTGGAATAACAGAACTGATGGTAACAGAACTTCCCTTCTGAAGAAGGTCAGTTGCTATTGCAAAATTTGAAATCTGATCTTCATACATGGCCAAAATGTTCGCTGATGTATGTGGGGGCGGCAGTTTGGCGAGAAACAGACAACCGGTACGATATTTGTAAACGCGATTGATGTAATGAATAGTACATTCCATATAAGCAGTATTGTTCGACGATGTCCAACAATCTAACGTCAATGACGATCGCCGTTTAGTAACGCCCATGTCTGATTTCAGCTCGCTGATGAAAGCCGCAGCCCCAGCTTTGATGTTGGCGATGTTTGTTCGATATGTGATTGGTTTAAAACAAGGCTGTGCAATTTGCATGAAGTTTCTAAACCATTTTCGTTCCACAATCATGATGGGAAGACCACCTTTCGCGCACAAATCTTGAGCAATTGACATTTCAATCGCTTTTGTTTCGAGAATTTCGACGAGGAAGTCATCTCTGAGCCAGTAAAAACAATAGTAGTTTGCTCATTTTGTCTAACTTTTGGTTTGCCTTTCCCACCGGATTCGATATGAGCTGCAAGTTCTCTGGGATGCATCTTCTCGTAGTGTTTTTTGAGATTTCCTTTCGAATTTGCAGAGTATTTCTTCTTTTCTTTGCATACAAGGCATGTTGCGAGCTCTGAACCACTTTCAGGAATAGTAAAAAGCTTTTAGTAATCCAAGGTGGTCGCCATTTTAACTGAAAAAGGCGTTAAAATTACTAATATAAAGTTAAAACCGCTTTAAACGAATTAAATCCAGTTTTGAGAGGCAAGCAGTTATGTAAAACAAAGCTGAAATCATTTAAACTGAGTCAAAAAATGGCGTTGCAAACTAATTCACGCTTCTGACGTGAACACACGACCGGTAGGTGGCGATGCGATGGCGAACAGTGCTGTAGTTAAACCATGTAATGATTAATACGTGAGATGATGCAACAAATAAACGTGTGAAATTCCGACGCCGCCATTTCAGCACGATTTAAAAATTTAAAATACACGATACACGATTTAAAATATATACACGAATTTCGTATATTGATTTTGCTTCAATCGTGTATTCGTGTACCGTGTACTGGTACTCAATTTTTCGTGTATAATATCATGTATTGGTAATACTAGTCAATACACTGTTCACAGCTGACTTTTCAACTTTCAATTCCAAAAAAAACACATCCATGGCACAGGGATCCATTATTTAAAGCAAATAAAAGATATTAGTAAAGATAAACAATCCCTATATGTGTTCGTTACTTCCAATTACAATTATGCATGCACTCTACTAAATGGCTTGTCTGTACTACAAGGGGAGCGAATTAACACATAATTTAACTGGTCAATTACAGAAATGTTCCAAATATGCAAACAAGCAGTTGGTGACAAACTGGACAAACTTCAAATGCTGTCACCAAAATACACAACAATTTATGCCAGCCTGCTAGTATTTTACAAATATTTAAAGTTAAATTCTAATTTCCGTCAACTTCATTTTTGAAAGATACAATAATTTACAATAAACATGCAGGTGTGTGCATACTTAAAGAAAACATTAATTGTCTAAATTTCCAAAACTCCTTTGTAGTACAGACTTGAAAATTGTGGAATAGATTAGATAAAGCAATTAGAGCCTCCCCCAATTTAAGAAATTTCAAGAGAATGCACAAGGAGAATATACTTGCCTCTCAATATAAACTAAGGTCTTCCCAAAAATTGCGTACTTTTCAAAACTGGATTGAGTTGTAAATTTTTGTATACGATTTGTAAATATTTATTTTTACAATATTTGTAACTTTATGGCTAAATAAAATTGATGATCCTTATTACTATTAATAAAGATGTCAACAAATTTTGAAACAAAAAAAAATCACTTCAGTAATGAACACAACCATATTTTTTAATAACATGTGCGTAAAACACACTACATATGTTACATGGAATGGTCCTAGAGTGATTTTCTATATTTGATTAATTTGAATTGGATGTAGATTAATAAGAATTTGACTTAAATTAAATTGCATTTGACAGATTTATAAGAGTTTAGCTTAGATTAATTTGAAATTGACATATATTAATTTTGAATTTGACTGAAATAAATTTGGATTTGGGACAGATTAATTTGAAAATTAGGTAGATTAATTTGAAGGTAAAAGGCGTAGTGGTCAATCAAATATGGCCAGTTTGATAATTAAGGAAATTTTTCAGTCAGTTAATGTTCTTTTTAAGTACATTTTTAATGAATACCTAAGTCAAAGACTTTCTCAGATTGCTTAAGAGAAGCCATTGTTATGAAACTTATATAAGATAAGATAAGATATTTTTTATTCAGGTAAATGTAACAATTAGATAACTGAAAATTTATCTGAATAACGTCATTAAATTACCAAAACACATACATACAATTGACATTAATTACAAAAGAAATCTCCCAGGCTATGGATAAATTACCATAGTAATACTTTGATAACGAGTTATAGTACAGTCATTGTTATAAAATTTGTATCCTAGCCATAATTTACCAAAAATATATTTTTGCTTAAGGAAGATTTTTAAATGCTTTTTTAAAAGATTTCAATTTTTCTATATTTTTAATTTCTTAGGTAATGAATTCCAGAATCAAATGGTGACATTAATGAAGGATTTCTTTAAAACGTTTTTCTTATACTTAACACTTGCAAAAAACTTTGATCTTGAATTCTGTTTATTAGCAAATCCCGGTATTTTAATCTTATAATAAGTTGGTAGGTTAGTAGTGTATATAGGGCAGGCCCTGTTACACAAACTGACATTTTGACCTCTGCGATATCAAGGGGGTGTTTTTAGTGACTCACCATTTGATTGACAGATGACTAATGAATTTCTGACAGATTGTGATAACTCACAAAGCGCTTTTTGACAGATCAGGGGGTAACTGGCTGACAGCTTGCTAATAGCTTTTAATTAGTGTACCATATTAGGGCCTATTTGCATGATTCATGTTCAAATTTAGTTTACACTTTTTGGTATGAGTAATTTTTGATAATATCACATTTGTTTG
>CABFPE010000007.1:3060332-3078880 GCA_900660155.1 Hofstenia miamia | reverse complement strand
TTTATATATATATATATATATATATATATATATTAATTAATTCACTTATTTATTAATGGTCTAGCTGACTATCTATATTTGAGCTTAGGTGAGCTGCCAAAATTACTTACAAATAGAATAAATTTGGAAAAGTGCAGGTAAGAAATCCTATTCTTATTACAATGACAATAAAATGCAAGTTCAATGCATAACATAAATTGGAAGAGATACTTTGTGCAGTGATGCATCTGAATGCGGAACTTTCACCAAAAAAAATTTTGAGTCTTCTAATCAAATATTTTTGAAAAATGGAAGTGTTGCTGATGATAATTTTCTTTAGTGGAAAACTTTGCTACTCTTAACTGCAAATTTCACAACTTATATACGCAAAATTCAACAAAACCGACTAAAAATTCCTGATACTGCAATAAAAGGTGTCTATAGAAGAATATGAGTTGATTCATTGCACTATAGTTTAAAATTGTGTTCTTGTTGGAACACGGTATCAAAGCCAGCTCTACTTGTATCTTAAATGCCTCAAATAAAAATGACACAACATACCGAGAAGATGTTGTTCAACTTCACAACTCAAGAAAAATTGTTTTTTAATAACTTCGATATACAGTCATGATCATAAATATTCGGTTACAAGTTTTCTAAGGTTATTACTGAAGGTATTAAGCCAAACCTATGTCAAATATTATATTGTGAATTTAAATTTTATGTTAATGTTCTTATTACAATTCTAGCTTTCATTCTATGGCCCTGTGAAGGGGAACCCTAAAAATTATCACGATAAATATAAATGGTATGTAAAATATAGTAAAAACAGCTAATTCAGTGTAAAAGGGTTAATATATTCTCAAATTTTGATGTCATTCGTTACAAACATATTGATATTCAAATTTTGCGATAATCCTATTACATAAATAGTTTTTCTATCAGTTCTGTCAATGCAATAGGACTGTCAGAGAAGAATAGTTTTAACAGTGAAAATTTGTTTGCAACAAATTCTTTTTGCCTTCACATCTACAACGTTTGCTGAAAACCTCATTAAGTTGAAAAAAGTTGTGAACAAAGTTTAGTTTGAACGCTAATTAAGTTCAGCAGTAATTATTGACGAGTAGTTTGATTTGGAATTAAATTCTTTGTTTGTTTCAATACGCTGTAAGCTCCAAAAAATGTAGTTTTGTATATATTAGCAGCGTGGAGTTCTGCTATAATATTATAATAGTAGAACTCCATAATACTAGGTATAGGTATACCCTGCATAATCGTTTTGTCAAAGTGATCCAATCAAAGTAGGAATGCATAGAAAATTAACGTGAAAATTGTTTGAACAATTTTTAAAATAACGTTATTCAAATTTTAAAAATATAATTTTTAATTAATTAAAATTATATAATATATGTTAATTGATTTCATTATTTAAAATTAGTAGAAAGTTTGTTGTTCAGAGCATCCGGCAAAAAATTTGAATGAATGGAATAAATTTCCGTCTAACTATACAATTTAATCTGCCCGATTCCTGCCCGAAATTCCTGACAAGTTTGGGTGAGAAAGTTGGAGCTGCTTCTCAACTACACAATTTAGTGATAAAGAGATATTTGTTTTAATAACTTATTTTTGTATATTTTCTTCAAAATATTTCTGCAATTTTCGTATGCGTTTTTGCAAAAATTTTCATTTTTCAGTTGATGTTGATGTAATTAAAGTTTGGGATTAAAATTCCCATTTAGATGTTCTTGTAATCGTCTTCCAAAATGCAGATTTGCTTTTCTCATGTGTTTCTTACACAATATTTTGTTATCAATTGTTATCAGAATTGAAAAAGTTCTTATGTTACTTTATGTTTAATATGTTATTATAAATACTTAACAATAAAGAACTAAATATTTGCTGAGAAACCGACTGACTCTAGACGTGTCAAACAGATATTTGTTCATTGATTCTCAAAAAACTTTATCTGATATACTAAAGTGTAAAGTGTGATGGAAAGAATATCATGCATGAAAGACACCTTTCCTTCTCTCTTTTCTATAAAATCTTGAAAACTGGAATTAGGATTATCAATTGTTACAAATAACATAAATCATTTAAAATTGAACAACCACAAAATCTAAGGTGGCAGTTATTTTCGAAATCTGAAAAGATCTGTATTATTGTGTTTGAATCTCTTCCTCATATCTAGCACATTATTACCAGTATAAAAACCCCAAGAACATATTGAGATTAATAAAAAGTTTTCGAAAATTATTACATGCTAAAAAATATGCAGTTGATTTTTACCATATAACTATTACATTTAATGAAATCATAATTAAAACTATATTTTTCAAAAATTATGACAATTTTAAAAATATTACATATTAATTAAAATGTTGTTGTGAAAACATGTATTAGTTAATAAAGAGCAAGTTTCTTAAACTTTTTTCATTAAATTTCGTTGATTTTACATCAAGTATATTTATGCTTGCCCTTGAAAGTAACTGATGTTTCTACATTTAGTGCAAATAAATGATTAAAGCTCTGTTTCCAAGAACTGATTTGTAATACTAGATTTTTAATCAAATGCTCAGAGCATCGTATTTAGAAATAAAATAAATATGTGTTTATGTTATACTAAATTTCAAAAATTAGTTAAATTTTAGAAACAAGCTCAAGTAAACAAACGTAGTAATGACTCAACTTCAGGCATAACAAAACATATTTGATATTTATTAAAGAAAATTGCAATGAATGAAAATCTAGTCTAGAAAAAATTATCCAATTTTCATATATATATATATATATAATTTTTTTATAGGTTTGGCCACTTTGTAGGACTTGCTACACTAAGAAAACCCATATTAAGTTACTCGGGTCTAAAGGGATTTCATACTGGGGTAGTATATATTCTGAAATCAATTTTGATGCTATGAGCATGTAAATTATGGAATTTTGTAGACAATTTATAGCGCCATTTTTTTATTTGATCAATATATGTTTCTTGTAAATTGTGAACATTTAAACTTTTGATTGTTATGAATAAAAAATTACATAAGAAATATTTTGTTTTCCCTCATATGCCATAGGGGGCCTACTGCGCACTGTTTCATAAGACGACTCTGAGAAATTGAGAAATTTATCAACATGTATCTATAATTAAAAGTAAAATACATGTATATCGGATGTTTATATTGATTAAATTAAACACAGATCAAAGTAATACTTGGTTAAATATTGAATAAATAAGCTTAAACATTAGTTTAAATAAAACAGAGAAATCTAATATGTAGATGATTAAAGAATCATTCATTAATTGTAGTTCCGATAAAAGTGTGAAATAATGATATAAAGCAATATTAGTAACATTTATGATGATTTGGATAAAACTAAACATTGAATAAAATGTTTATGTTACTAGATCAATTTTAGTAATAATGTGAATCATCCGTATCTCCAAATACATTTTGTGATTTACTATCGAAGAAATTCCTGATAATAATTTTGAATTTTCTCAGCTCGAACTCTTTCTTGAATATAATATCTTTCAATGCGAATAAATTACATAAGGCTCGTATTCTCAAACTATGATATAAAATTGGCTACAAAACTCATGCAATAATTTTAATTCAAGAAAAATGTTGTGTAATATGACATCCAATTGTTGATTTTACATAATCAATACTCTAAATTAATAAAATCACATTATTGAAAATATCATTACCATAGAACTATCTTGACCGGATAGAATGGTATGTAGACTGTGGTGATGGCATAACAAAGACGATCTATCCCAAACCGACCCACCAATATCGATCCCTGATCTAAATATTTACACCAGTGACATCCATGTATATACTTTGACACTTTAATAGTTCAAACGTCGAAAATTTATAGAAACACCAAATACATATGTCATATGTATTTGGTAAAGAAGAAATTCATTTGACGATTGTTATTTTAAAAAAATTGCTGAAATACTAAACCTAAAACATGCTTGAAAACGTGGTAGAATATAACTATCATCTCCTTTGAATGATATTTAGCGCCAATGAAAAAACGGCTTTCAAAATACAGAGCTAAAGAACATGGAATGTAATAAACTTGTTTCGCAATGGCAGTCAATTTCGGAATTTTGGAAAGGTAGACATGTTTTTTCCAGATAAGAAGCGGATCTTTGAATTAGTGTTTAATAAGTAATAATGTATGCTTCAAATTCAATTCACTTTCCAAAGCCTGCACCAATATTGTACGTTTAGATCTTGGAAAAAGTTGGCAAATGGCACCTTCGAAGTTACTAGTGAGATATCTCAAGGTCATTGCTGGGCCCTTTTTACCTGGAAATCTCAGCCGAAGATAATCAGTACTAAAATTAACCCATGTCGATAATGTGTGCAAAGAGTTTTTTTACAATGAATATTTTAAGGTTGTATCCTGTTCATTTTCGACTATTGTGGGGATGACTAACAAGGTACTAAGAAAATCCAAATTGTGTTAACCCGTGAGGAACATGTAATCATCAAACGTATAGTGTTCAAACTGATGTTGTTGGGAGGTGGCGCATTTTCGAAAAGTAGAAACCCCGAATCACGAACTTTTTCATTTTTTGTGATATTTCCGTTGATCGATAAATAACATACGTTTTACTACTCATACTACTACTTAAATATTAGATGAACATTGCACATAGTAATTTTTAACAAAATACTAAAACAATATTTACTAGCACACCAATTCAAATACAGGACGGGGCAGAGCTACTTGCTTATTTGAATTAGCCTTCCTGAAGTGTGATTTGCTCCTATAACTTTAAGGAGGGACTTAATAGAGAGAGAGTAACCTGTAAATTTTGTTTTGTATGATGAGCCGTATTAATTTATTTTGCTGTTTCGTGGGTGAAGAACTTCAGGAAATCTGGAGATGTGAAGAAGAAACCTGGTCACCAAGGGACTGCAAGATCTCCGGCGAATATCGAAGCGGTGCAACAATCCATCTTGAGGTCTCCCCGACGATCAACTCTTGGGTTATCAGCTCGTTCTGTTTGACGGATCCTTCATCAGGAATCGAAGTTCCATCTATACAAGTTGGCTGTTGCCCAGGAACTAATTACTCGAGACTTCGATTCTCGTGAGGCTGCGTATATGGCCCTTCTCGACTGATACGCTTGTCTTCTTCAGCGGTGAGGCGCACTTCCATCTTTCTAGGGCTGTGAACAAGCAGAACATGCGGTACTGGAGCGCTGAAACCCGCAAGAACTTCACCTACGACCTCTACACTCGCAACGTGTGGCTGTTTGGTGTGCAATATACCGAGTTGGAATAATCAGTCCCTGATTCTTCAAAGAAAATGAGGGGGCAGTTTCGGTGACATCTGAGCGTTACGTAAAGATGGTACAGGTTTTCTTCCTGCCTAATCTGAATGAGATGGGCTTGGACAATGTTTGGTTTCAGCAAGATGGGGCAACTGCCCATACATCAAGAGCATTAATTGGTTGTCTTGAATGAAGCCTTTCCTGCGCACGTGATCTCTTTGAGGGACGATCTTCAGTAAGCATCAGCAAGTTCCCCTGATCTTGCGCCTTGCGATTATTTTTTGTGGGGAAATCGGAAATCCGTCGTATACCGTGACAGACCCAACAACCTGAACCATCTAAAGAATAACAGTCGTGAAGCCGCTGCAAGATTCCTATTGAAATATTGGAAAGAGTCAACATCAATTTCTGGAAACGAATGACACAATGTATTGACAATAACGGACGTCATTAGCTTGATATCATATTTAAAACTGAGAAATTGCAAAATTTACTTCTTTTTGATTATAATATTGCAAAAATTCATTTGTATGTTTTCATTAATTTTGTTATAATATATGTTTCAAATAAGCAAGTTTCTCTGCCCAACCCTGTAAATAACGTCTAAACAATTAAGTGCATGGCGAAGTATTGCATATTGGAATTGTGATTAAAATTGTGATTTTGCTTTGATATATAATTTGTAATATCTCTTTCTTTTTGTTTATGTATTTTTGTAAACTTCATTTTACTTTATATGTTAACAATAATTGCTATTGAAGGAAAAAGAATTACATCACACAGTGCAAAGTGGTACATAAATAAATAACGAAACTATTGCCAAAAAATTGTCAGTATTAATATTTTTAGACCCAACCTCGTGCACAAATAATAAACACGACCCAACTCACAGGAGAAAATTGTAAGCACGTCACGACCGAGCGCCAATCCACAAAAACTATGAAACTCAACCCAGCCATGCTCCCTCTCCTCACGTCTACCTTTATTCGAAAAATCGTATAATAAGTGTTAACAATCTGTGTCCTAGTCATGATTTATTAACCATCTATTAACATTTTTGGTAAATCATTCAAGGTTAAAATGTCACATTCATAAGGAATATTCAATCTTTTCTATGCTTAATGCAGGTATAGGTATAATTCTTTGAATTAAATTGTGTTTATGAGAAGAAGCTTGCATTAAAATCATATTATAAAGTGGAAGATTTTTATAAGTTTGGAGAACGTCAACAATGTATATAACTAATATAGAAGAGCGGAAAATGTTCCAATGGGACACCCAGAAGTTTTCGTAACACCTGGCTATTTGCCATGTGAGAATGGACAGATTCTTTTGGACATCATCTAGCGATTTAATTTTTTTTGGACAAATTTGAATTGTACAAATGAATTTCTTAACAAAGTTTTTACTTTTTGCATTTTAGGTTTCAATACTAAAAAAATACACTAGCTGATATGATTTTAAACTAATGGGGTAAAGTTGTGATTGAATGTAATGCTAAAAGTTTTCTTACCTTATTATGATAAATTAACGTCGTTTCTTCGATAATTTACGATTTCCGAAAACATGCTATAAAACCTAATTTGACGTTTTTATAATACCCATAATTAGGCAATGGCTTGAAGATGTGTCCAGTAGTTAATAAAGCTTTTATACTTACTTTTGTACATTCACTATGATGTACTGGTCCTGAGGTCAGGCTAGGGTTGGCCCAAATTTTGAATAATCTAATGTAGGTAATGTATAAACGATAGCAACCAGTGTGAATAAAATAGTCATTTGAGAAAAGAACTTTGTATAATTGGAGAATTGCTTCCAATAAGAAAAAGCTAAGAGAGAATAATCGTGAATATACTTTAATGATGTGTGTATGAGTACCCAGTTTTGCTCAGCGGCACTCGCAGATATGGGTCAGGTTTAGTCTTGTGTAGGTAAGGAATTTCTGATTCCTGTATCCAAAGAAGCCTCACCCTTGCTCCTAAAAAGTATATTAGTACTCGTAACGATATCCGTGAATTCAAATATACAAAAACTAATGTGAAACATTGTTGATACTTATATTTTAAAAAAAGCATTGACGCGTTCAAGAAAAAAATGATACAACACTAAAAAAACACTTCAGACAATGTTTAAATTTTTTAACAACGTTTTTATAAGAAGTGCAAATTGCATAACATTATTTTCTGCATTTTATCCTGGCTAGCATTCCACTCTACATCATGTATATATGAAATAAGTTTTTTTTAAAACATGTATATAAAATGTTTAAAATAAACATGTTATGACGAGCTTGAAGTTTGTTTGAACTAAGAAGCAAATTTTGAGATTACTGCTGCAGAGATGTTGAGGATCGAGAGATAATATTCACAGGGAAGAAAATTTTGTAATGCTGATACAATAATATCTTCAAAAAAGTGATAAGTCCATGAAACTCTTAAGACTTAAGATCTGCAAACAATACAGATATTAAATTTTGATAATTTGTAAAATTTTTGTTATTTTTATATTATGATATTATAATTCACATGGGCTGTGCTTGGCTTTGTTTAGGCTTAACCTTCTTATATTTTAAACTTCCTTTTTCCCCGGAACAAAGCTGTACTGAACCTTCTAAAGCAGGACCGGATCGGAGCGGACAATTTTCTATTTAGCCCTTTTTCGCCCACGGTCTTCCTCAGATGAAACTTTTGCAATGAATATTGTAGTTAGGATTTCAAAATGTTTGATAAAATCAACATTCTGCTCTCACTGGGTATGCATTCAATAATGAAATAGGACGTAAATATATGTAATAAAACCAATAGTATAATTCATTAGGCAGTTTAATTGCCACTGCTAGAGACAAAATCAAATTGTTTTTGCGAAGGTGTTAATTAATGAGATTGGAAACAATAATGAATGACTTGGCTGTGATATTTAATTAAATTGTCGGAAGATTTGGGAGTTTTTTTCATTAAAAATTTTTATGGTACATATTTGATTATAAATATGTGTACATTGTATTGAAATAAGAAATGACCGTTATTTTGAAAACTGAATTTACTACAAATGGCCTGAGTCCATTGAAAAAGTTTCCAGCCCAGCCCCTTGTTTGTAGACCCAGCCCATCAATTTAAAATCTTTAGTGCATTTTGAGCATATTTTTAAAAAAATAAAATTTAGACCATTTTACAAATAAGACTGGATGCCATTTTACCGGAAAAATGGATTATGGATAAGTTCAATCTAAGCCTTTTTTATTTATCAGTTATATCAACAATAACCCATTAATTTTAATTTAATTAATAGAAACATGACGGCACTGGTAAGGCATATATTAAGAAGGAAAATATGTATTTACATTTGAGCTCAGAAATATCAAGCCTATTATGGCCCATGACATTTCGGCCAAACCAAGCCCAGCCCATTTCCATCTCTGTTGCTGAGTCTAGGTCGTTTCACTTGAAACTGAGATTTCGTTCCATTTACAACTCTGGCTACTGCCCACCCAATTCATAGGTCACAGACTCGCCTTTGAATGGATGCGCTATTTTCTAAATGCTGAATGCCTTGAAATAATCAACACTATTTCTGTTAATAAAACAGATCACTAAAAATCGTGAATTGTTATTACATTGAAAATGTAAGAGAATTTGCTACATTTTTATATTTGCTAAATCTAACCATATAGCAGAGCTAGTCATCCGTTTCTCCTTGCTAATTCATTATAACCAGAGCAATGTACTTGCTGGTAGGGATATACTAATTTCGTACTGCTTTACTTCCACGTCTTTAATCCCATTAACTTTAATTAATAGACATTATCGTGAACCACATTTAGGTGACGAAGCCTCGCAGCATCTTTTCTAATCGTAGGTAACTGGGCATCCGCCCGAGACCAATCTCCACATCCAGTATCACATGCTCGCATATGATCCAGTTGGTTGAGTTCCACTTCTCAGCTCATCAATATAACTTATGTGTACCCTATCCTAGCTCAGTGTATACTCAAGACAATACACAACTCGACTTACTCTCTATTTGTAAGGAAGTTTCATGTACTTGCAACCTGACTTATTACTAGCTGCGTGGTTAATATTATGTATAGCCATTACTGAAATATATTGGCTTTAATAAACTAATCTAATATATAGCAGCTTCCTATCCTACATCTAATAACTGATACATGCTCAGTCACATTATCAGTCGCATTAGCGTCATCAATTTGGATCTAGAATAATATAAATACAAATCCCTACGTTTGGCTTGCTAGCCTTATTCCGAATTAGTTATTTCTAATACATGTTAGATAATGATCGGTAATAGATGTCATCGAGAGAGCGTGCATCAAAAGCAAAGACACTATGCAAACAAAAACACGTGATTAATCAGTGGTGTTTTGCAAAATATATTTTATCACAATCACTCACCGCCATAATTTTAGGAGTACTACCCTGAGATAATAATCGTGGGCTTCAGATATACTCGCAGTTCTTATTAGGAGGCAAAATGAACACCGGTCAACCAGCATGACAAAAATCCTGACATGACCCGACCGGTACCAGTCGACCGCCAACTGGCTCCTGAGGAACGTAATGTAATTGAGGCACGGAGTGCACGTGCCCCGACCCTCTAGTCCCAGGTAGGATATGAAGACCTGCGTCATGGCCTGTCTTTGAATAACTTGCATTATTATAGCTTGGCAGTGACATTCCCAGTTAACTCGGTGTAATTCTTTTAGTTTTGTGAAATCAGCTCTAGGGACTACAAAATCATTTGAGAGATCTTATTATTGCGTCAAAATATATAGAAGACATTATAACAATTAGACGCGAGAATTGCAATGTGTGTAACAGCCTGGAAAAGTGTCAAATCTTTGGACCCGACCTGACGCGTAATCGCAAATTTCACCCGAATGAACCAAAACAAACAAAACTATGTGTGTTTTCAGACATATCTAGCTAGCCAGAAATGGGAAAAATAAATGCTTGGCTATACATTGGTTGTCAATGTTATATACAATGTGTTATATATAACACAGGTTTAATTGTTCAATGTAGCATTAAAACCTGTACATGCTACCAGCAATTAATATAAACGTTATTGATTAAGCCGACATGACGTGAATTTAAGAAAAAAACATTCGACCCGCCAAAAACTTGACCCAACCCAACCAGACCCACGAGTCGGATCGACTCGTTTCAACTCCTGGCGTATGAGCGGCATTAACCACAAATGTTTGTTAAATATCTCTAATTAAATATTACTCTGAATTTCATTGAGTGTACCATGTTAGTCGTTACTTTAGCAACTATTTTCTTATTTCAATACAATTTGTGATTGCATACATTGTAAAATATAGTGATTTACTAAAAGTAAAAGAAAGGAAAAGTGAAATGCTTAACTATTCCTGAACTTTTGAATCCATAAGCAGTTAATCGAAATCTTATTGACCCAATTAAAAATTTTTCGAACTCTCCTTTTATACACTTGATTGCTGCTCCAACTTAAATTCAATAAACAGCAAAACATTAGAAATAATAAAATATGTAATGGAAAATATATGTGTATATTTTACTAAATGAAATTTATATGGTATATCTCTATGTTTCTTAATCTGTATTATATAAGGGCAAAGATATAATCCGAACGTTTGCTTAGCTCTTTGGAATGGAGGCGCAAATCAGATTGAGTTAGTCCAACCACTAGCTATTATTTTGAAAACTATTTCCAATGAAATATAAACCAGATACTTTTGAAAAGTCGAGCCGGTCTCCTGATAACTCAACGCCTGAACACATAGGACAATTACAATAAAAAAGAATAGAACATAAGATGAAAAAAATTTAGTAATTCTTTCGACACATTTTAGGGTATTTACTCCCACAGTAATTTTTAAACGCGTTCGTTATATTTTGCATATTGCCATCAATTTTAACAATTTTACAATGTTCTATGTGTACTTTAAAATTGATTAGTATCAAACGAATTTATTGAAATTAAAGGTTATGAAAATCATTTCTAGAGTAGACGAAGTTAAGGGTAATCTCAAACCCCAGTTAGTTTTACACAATACAGCAATTTTCAAAAATTGTAGAGGGTGGATTCAAATCTTAAAAAGATTGTAAACACATGGAAAAATTTTAAAGGCAGATTTAGATAGACAATGAAAAGATCCTTAAAATTTCAGCATGATTTTTGGAAATATCATTCTTTCCTTGAGCAAACATCAATTTTGAAATATAATCTACTCTCAAAAAATGATTTAGGGAAAAAATTGAAAACACATAGAAGAACTTTAAAAATAGATTCATATAGGCAATCAAAAGATATTTAATATTTTTTATTTGCATTTTGCCATTTTAACTGTATAAATTAAAAATTTGTTGTTTTTGCCTTTAGAAAATTGATATTTTCAGGGAGACTTCTAGCGAAAAAACTAGGAATATCGACCAGATTTTCTGTGATGAAATTAAAGTATTGCGATGTAATAGTGTTTAGCTATTAGGTATTATCTTCCAATCAAATTTAAACTGGTATGAAAACATAAAGCATCTTATTAGCAAGGCTTGATAGCGAATACATTTTATAAAATTGGCAACACGCAATAGAAGAGAAGCTAAGGATGCATTCATCAATGATTCCTCTATTATTCTATCATTATTTTTTATATTATGCTCCTATCTGGCATACACAAATTACTATGGCACCATCACTAAATCTAGAAAGAATACAGAAACACGTATTTTGAATAATATTGCCCAATATGATTTTAAAAAAGGCATTTCAGGAACTTTGCACTGATAATCTAAAACACAACCGTGACAATATATGCAATAATCTTTGGCTATGAATACAAAATAGCAATCATCCACTGCACTATCTAATTCCAAATCCGCGTCAACTAATTTATATGTTGCGTTTCTTCGAGAAATAGCATCTGCATGAAATACAGTAAGACTAAACAATTCTCTTTCATTTTTTTCCCAGTTAGTAAAGGATTTCACATTTCAGTACGATGCCTAAACATATATTTGAACTTCATTGCCTGTTATACGATTATTTTTTGTTAATTTTTTTAGTGTCACTTTGACCACTGTGGTGGTGCTGTATTAACACATGGGTCAACTATGCCATGGCCCACAAACCCGCGCTTTTAGAGGGTTCCACAAGTAAATGAAAAATTAGCTTACAAACAGGTTTGCAGTTGTTTAAATTTAAGATATAGCAATTTTACATTAAAAACGTCACTATAGTTGTTCATTGAGAATTATTTTAAACAAATGTTTATTTTCAATCTTCATTCGAAAATGAGCAAAAATTTTCAAGTGTAAAATTTATTTAGATTTACATATTTGAATGCTAACACATAAAACTTTTTTTTGTAAATGAAGTTTTATTCAAAGAAAATTTGATATATTAAACGTTTAGCATAATTTGAGCTATTTTTAGAAGATCATTTATCGCATTTCGAAAATATTGTAAAGCCGGTGTTTCATATTTATCTTCTACAATATATAATTTATTCATTTATTTAATTGTACAGTATTATATAGGAGAACAGCAAAATTCTATAGTATTAGCGTAGCTTCAAAACAAGATATTTTAAATTGTGATAAATTAACCTTTGTTATGCGCGATTTAAAACCACCGTTGAACCAATTAATTTTTTTAAGGTTCATTAAATTTTTTAGTTATGATGGAAAGAAATTGGATGCTATAAGCTTTCAATTTAGTGGGCTTATTTTGTGCAGATGTTCCAACACTAACAATCAAGTGCGGATACAGTGGGGACCGAGGAGGCCAGGGCCCCATCTAAAATATGAAAAAATAAATAAAATTGTACAGTAAAAATTAAAAAAAATTCTTAATACCGTCAAATTGAGTGAATAGGAACGGTTTTTTTAAGTTTCTTTCAAAGATCTGGTGTTTGTAAAATGTTTTTCAATGAACTTTTGCACTATAGTAAGTCTTATGGATTGTGAAACTTCATTTCAATACAAATAAGAATGTTTATTTTTCAGGAAGTGTTTTAAATTTTAAAAGTGTTTCAATTCATCCTTTCTAGATGGGAGCATGCGCTTTCTGTGGGGCATTTTAATTTAAACATAAAATTTTAAATTATTTTACTTAAATAATACTAATGAAATTAAATGAGCATAGCTACGGCTATCCCGTGGCACATAAATATTTAGTGATAAATTTATACACAAAAGAACAAATATAATATATTAATCATAGCATGAGCAATAATTAAACAAAATTTTCTCCTTGTCTACCATTTCAAATTCTTAACATTGTTCCTACTTACTCCAGTTGACGATACTTAATAGGGTTGTTCAAAATTTTTGTACTCAAATTCAGCACCATGCACATACTCAAAAAATCCAAAAGCAAATTTGCGCGCACTATCAAGACTCCGACAAATTTTTTTAATTTTAGAATTTATTGATTATAGCAAGAGCTTTATATTTTTGAATTAGTTGATTTTCTTTAATTTTATCAACGTAATTAACAATAATGATTAAAATTGAGACTAAGCACACATTCATACTATAGGGTGAAAATTTTGCAATTTTCTTAATCGTATACTGGTCAATTTTGTAGTGCATAATGCTAATATCTTCTAAGAACACAACATCCATTATTAAAGCGTAATTTGAAATTTGAAAATTTTTTTGCTGACTCTTGAAAAATTGCATGAACTCTATTTCCATTTTTGGAGTCAGTACATGATGATGATCTTAAATATTGAAAATTCAATAGTTTTATTCCCTCTCTAGTACCTAATTTTGCACTTAGCATTTTATTCTACATTGGGCCCCTCTAAAAAATTTTTCTATGTCCGCCCTGCTAACAATTATATATGCCGACGATGTAACCGCCATGACTTTAATTTTAAGCACTGAAAATAATGCCTATTTCCATAACAAACAAATTAAATAATAGTTTGATATAAATCTCATGAATATTATTTATTATAAATCATGTCAAATAATGCTAGAGAATTATATAGCTGGAAATTTCGGGTCATTCGCATTATTTGCATATATACATATATATGATTGGTGAATGGTTGGTAACATTATAAAGAAATAATTTTATTATATCAAGATCGACCCTAAAGAAATTGATTGATTCTTACTTTATAATAGGAAGGATTTTTTTAGGCGTGGCCGTCTTAAAGTGGTTGATCTGTAGTATTTACTTCGTAGTAATATTTAAAAAAAAGCGTTGTTACGTTTAAAAACTCATTACAATTAATTCATATGAAATAAGGTTTCATCCTCCATAAATAATAGTAATATTTAATTCCTGTCCATTCCATTATTGTATGGTATTTTATGGCAATTATTGCCCTTAGCCCTTTATTGTTTTACATCCCTGCAGATGCATGCAACATTAAACTAAAGTAGTGTAGTCTTGCGAAAATTATACTTTAAATTTTACGGAATGTCGAAATTTTCATCAACCCCTCTTGAATGCGTGCCGACCTGCTTACATGATAATCCTTGCTATGGGCCTGCCTCTACTTGCCATTGACCTTAATGAAATAAATTTTAATTCCAATTATTCAATAGAACATAGTTTTTCTAAACTTTATTCGGAGTTTTATGGAAATAACGCATATCAAAAGCTATCACCAGAGACAAAAAGCTATATAAGAAGAGTAGTGAAAACAGAGGGCAGCAACTTACCCATCATGCTAGACGCAGAGAAAAGACCAATGGTCTACACAATAATAAGTTATCAAAGAGAGCTAGATGAAAAAGTAGAAAGACCATACATGTGCAGCACTGTCCACATCACATTTCACGAAAATTTTATGTTGGAAACAGCCCAAGGGATAATGGCATATATTGAACAAATTGTGAAAATACCAGAAATCAATATTGATAAGGATAACATAACGATCATCCACATTCTGAAAGAGAAAGAATATAATAAAAACTTGGAAAAACAGTTGGACCAAACGTTGAGGATGGCGAGAGTCCAAGGAATAAGAATGGTAATCATTGGAAGAACTACCACCATTCCTGGGCGAGCTACAGATGCAAATAGAAAACGTGTTCCTATGGGAAAAATTAGTGACGGAGACGAAAATAGCGGAACTGATACGCCTAGACTTGCAAATCGATTACTGGTTAGCCTAATGTAGACTGATGGTAGATCCTTGCATAGCCATAGAGTTATACAAACAAATAAAAACAATAGAGATGACAACAAATGCAGAGTGAGTGGAGAAAGCAAACATACTGTTCATTAAGTGCAGCCTCACACAAAGACAAGAGCACATAAAGATAATACAGGAAATATGGAATGAGATGAAACTGCAGAAGAAAACGAAAGAAGAATGGCCTGAAATACACATCAAAGCTCCATTGAATAAATACCATAAAACAGTTGAGGTAGCACTCATGGAAATAAACAGAGCGTACAAGCTGAACTCAATGAAAGACTTCAAAAACATTCTATTTGAAGAGAAAAACCCCCACAGAAGCCAGATTCAGGACATCAGCATGGCTATTGGCAACATTTAGGACACAAGAACAAGGATTAAAGCTACCAATTTCAAGAATAAGGTGACACAAACTAACAAAGGCAAAAAAGTACGAAATTGCATTGTCACCAGTGAACACACAAACAAAGAATTGGTTACTGAAATGACACATTGATATCCCCCAACAAAATCAAAAAGCCCATGCAAGAAAGTGAAAAATTCATCAGTAGGATAATAGTCAACAAAAGCCCAATGGGAAGAATGTCAACAGTAGACATGGCAAACATAATGGGGATTGCACCAGAAGAAATAGCGGTATTTAATGAACCCATGAGAAAGTACATGTGGGGTGCTACATCCAAAATGCGGCTACGACAGGTGGAAACAGAACCTTGGCTAACAACTAAGAAAATCATAAAAAGAAAAATCGTAGATACCAAGGAAATTGCAGAATTGATGAAGAAAAGAATCATACAAAAAACATTAGAACAGGACATGAGAAGATATGAAAAAGAAAGCCCTTGCTGTATGTTCGTGCAAATCATAAAGAGTGCAGAGATGATGCAAAGGGGAGGCATAACAGAAATTGTTGAAGTCTGCAAAATGACAACCAAGACACAAAAAGATATCCTGGAGGAGGAAGAACTACTGACGTCAAAGCAATTAATACTATCCCCGAAAACACAACAACAGATTGATAAAATAAACATAGAGAAATGGAGAGCCTCCACACTGGAACATACGATGGAATGGATCAATACAAATGATGAAAGATTCCTAGTCGAGATTAAGATAACCAAAGAAAAGAAGGAGATTTGCTCCAGAAACTACGAATATGTAAAAGAGGAACAGACAGTTGCGTCAATGAAATTGATGTTTACGGAGGCATTTATGAAAACAGAATTAGAAGAAATGTTAAAACCGTGTAACCAGCTAGCGGTAGACGTAGAATGCATTACATCAAAACTAGAAGTAAACCAGAAAATTCAGGTAAAGATGAGCGGAAGAGGTTTGACACATATCTTTTGGGAGATGTTGAAAGACAGCAAGATGAACTACCCAGCCACGATCAGACTGGCAACAGCACCAACAACGTCAGATGACTACAAAGAGATAGAATGACAAATTAAAACAAAAATCCTCATCTGTACCCCACCACAGACAGTCTCTATCCCGATGGTACTCCCAAAATGGAGGATACCCAAAAATGTAAAGATCGCAAAAACTTTTCTACATGAATATAAGACTTTTGTCAACACAAAAGAAGGAGCAAAGGCAATAGTTGAAAGAGATGATTATAAAAAGACAAAAGAAATATTGCTCAATAACGATAATAAAGAAAGAGTATATGTTGAAGGAGCAATAATTCCTTATCAACTATACACTCAAGGGAAACCAATAAACAAGCAACTAAAAGAACTATGAGATGAGATAGACAAACAAACAACAAAGGCGATAATGCTATTCTTGGGAGTAAATGATGTAGTCTGGTTGGATTTGTGGGATAAAAAGTACCGATACTATGATGTCACAAAATGTGTAGAGATAGTAACAAATATGAGACTAAACAAAAATGGTCGAACAATGATAACAGAAGAAGAAGTCAAGGAAAACAAGCTTCTTCTACAAAGATGTGGCAAATAAAAGAAGCCTCAGGAAAGTCTTCACCTTTTTCTATCCAAACACAACAATACGTGAAGAAATGGCGCACATGAGCAAAGCGGACGCACAAATGACGTTAATGATAGCGATAAAGGGAATACATCTATATAGGAAATTGTATGAGATTTTCTCAGCCAAGATGAACGAACTTAGAGAAATTACACCAATCTCGGAAAACATCAGAGAGGCAAAATTCTTACACTATCATAGTACCATAACAACAGAAAGAGAGGCAGTACTCAAGGTGACTAAACAACCTGAATTCGCCACTACAAGCTGGAGCAATCCCCNGTACTGGTCCATGGAGAGCAAGCCTTACTAAAAATAATGCAAGCTGAGGAAGGCATGTAGCATAATCCAAAGAATAATGCTGGTAAAGAAGAGAAGATCAGATGATTAGTCAGTATTAAGTTCGAATTATGATTTATTGATTAAAAACAATTTAAGTTATTTATCATCATTTTTTTTGTAAATGCAACTAAGAAATAAAATAGCAAATTAGTACTTGTCATCAAATAATTTGACTAAATGAAGGGGGCAAAATCACTTCCATTATTTTTAGCCATTTTGGCAGATGAATTAAATTCAAATTTTGAACGACAGGTACTTTTTGAATTAGAGTATAAATGAGCCTAAATCAATTTGGAAACTGTTGAAGTAAATTCTTCAGAAATCTTATTCTTAGATTTAACTTGGTTTGCTTGTTATTAATAAATGTCAAGCTAAATGGTAAATGCAGTAGTAGTGGCTCAGGTACACATTTGGAGTGATTCGAGGGTCCTTGATCCAAGCCATGATCCTGCATTTAGGTTAGGTGTATGAATAGGAGTTTTCCTCTGTTTAGCTGACTATTGATTCATTTGTTTGCATGTATTAAACAATTGATATCAGAGATAAGGCTGGATAGTCTACCGTAGGTTATATCTGTATTACATTGTCAAACAGGTGAAATAATCAATGCCATAATATGTTATTGCCTCCTTACCAGACAAAGTACGATGCGTTGGTATACATGTATAACTCTGTTAAATCAAATGGTGTTCTGAGTAAATACATGACATTTAACAACAGAGCAAAAGCATGCATAAACAATGAACAAATAAAGAGCAAATACTGGAAAAACTCTGTAAC
>CABFPE010000007.1:3047793-3058852 GCA_900660155.1 Hofstenia miamia | reverse complement strand
TATATATATATATATATATATATATATATATAGAAGCTGTTTTTAATTTAGAAAAGTGCACATGGCAATGCAAAGAGCTGATTTTGCGTAACGCACATTTCAATCTATTATAACTAAATTTCTAGCAAAAACAATTTTGATATTTTTTTATATATCATAATTTTATCAGCTTTCACTTCTCAGTGAATTTAATTTGTGAACGTTTCAGTTTTTTTAAGTTAGTTATTTTGCATGATAGCTAAAAAAAATATATATATATAACTAAGTGAGTGGCATTATCATTCATTATGTTTTATAATCACTGTGGAATTTGACCCCGCTTAGTATTGAATAACTTATAAGTACACAAATACAATTTAAAAAATATTTCGCTAAAACTAAATATAATTACTCCTTTAGCAGGATGTGTCAATTGACATTTGTATTTTAATGTCTTTGCATCTCTCAAATTTATTTTAAGTGTCCCTTCCAATATTAAAAAAATACCAGGGTTCAAGTTGCTATATTTTTATGAGTTCTCTCAGATTTCTAGTATAAATCTTATAGATTACACTTTCAGCAATATAGACAGCTTCTGTTAATATTATGAATAAGTTTCATAAAAAAGTAAAATTTCTCTGTCAAATACAGAACACCTCAGTTTATAGCAAAATTTATGAGATTTCACAAAGTAAAATAGTTATTATTTTTGCCATAATGTAAATTGATCATACTATAAAATTTTTTCAAACATTAAATTTTCATAGAAATTCTTTACAAATTGAGCAAAATTTTGCCTGTTTATAAGAAAACAAGAATAATTTTCAATATTTGGCCAGTAAGCAGCCAGCAATTTTGCCGGCTTTTCATGAAATTTAAAAGGGGATACAGAAAAGTAAATTTCTGGCCCCGGCCGGCCAGTAGCCGGTTCCTAATCTGGGTGGGAGCATTAATAAAACTTTTAGATAATTAATGAAATGCAAAGCAACAAAAACTCCTAAACATATACCTAGCCCTATGTTAAAGGGCATGCTAGAGCTGCTGTACCACATCAAGGCTCCTTTAACTGTGATGAAGAAATTTAGGGAAGCATAATTTAAAGTCAAAATAAAAGTGAAATTAGTTTACTTTGAAAAGAGAACAAAATGAATAATTCACACTAATATAGGTGTACAAAAACTGGTAGTTAACAAATTACATACCCTTGTCAATGTGAGCAAATATCAGACTGGTAAAGTAATTGGTAGTCTGCAACAGTCAGAAATACTATGTAAATTATCAGAAATATTTAAGCTAAAAATATAGCACCATTTTTCACATTTTCAAATTATTAACTGAAAATAAGTTCATAATTCTAACATTGAAATTAATGATTGCAGCATTCCAAATAAATTAATGAAGTAAAAAGGTGCTGACATGCATTTATGCGACTATATTTTACAGGAAGGAAGCAATTTGTTTCTATAAATGGGATACTATCTACACCAACCAATGTTATGAGTGAAATTCAACAAGAGAATTGCCTGTGTCCTCCTATATTTCAAATGGTGAAAAATGAATTTTACATCTGCTGGAGGATAAAGTCAAATCTATCTTTTCGCAGGCATCTAAGACAAATAAAGAGTGAAGCAAATTTATTTCTAAAATAAACAAACAAACAAATACTACAAACTACTATACATGTATATTTACAAAATTAAAAATATGCACACTTACTTAAAGGGCGTAAATTTCAAGTCAAATGAAATCTGTCCATGCGCTTAATTTGTTTGATATACCTAATAGTGATTGTTTGGATAATAACATTTTTTTAATTTTTCTTCTGAAATATTTATAATTTTGTTCCTTTTTTATTCGAGATTTAAATCATTCCATAATCTAGAAGCTTTAAATGAAAATAAAGCTGGACAATTAATACTACTATGCAAATTGTGGTTTCTATCATTGGTTTTGATATAATTGCTTAAAAAGTGGGTAGATTTTGAATTGTGTACATACTTGTGTATCATACAAAGAGTTTGATATTCGATAAAGTACAATGGTGCAAGAACATTGTTGAATATTTTTGCTAGTGATGATCAATTATTTGATGTGAAATTTTGGAATAAAAAAAACAATAGTTAAAGTTACTTAGCACAAAAGAGTTAAGCATTTGTGATTGAAAAGACTGCCCTACATTGTGCAAATGATATAAATATTTAATACCAGAGGCCATTTTCCTACATTTTGATGAAAAAATTCAGTAAAACATAAATCTCTATCAATTACTACACCAAGATAATTAATAGAATTGCTTTGCTTAATTTCATTATCTCCTACTTTAATTTTGATTTTAAAATTTTTTTGGTATTGCTTTGGTGTGAAAATAATAAATTGTGTTTTATCAGGATTAACTTTTAACTTGTTTCTATTAAAATACCTAATAAGATTTTCAATATCTTTTGTTAAAAGCTCGGTTGCGTCATATGGATTTTTTGCTTCTCTTAATATACATGTATCATCTGCGTATTGATAGATCGTTCATTTTTTAAAGTATTTAATGTATCATTGACATACAGTGCGAATAAAACAGGCCCTAATACTGTTCCTTGAGGAACACCTAGATTAGTAGTAATATAATCAGAATAAGTGTTGTTAATTTTTACCCGTTGTCTTCGGTTACTTAAGAAATTCATAATGAGATTTTTAGCACTTTTATTGAAACCTTGATTTTCTAATTTGCTTTCTAAAATATTAAAATTCATTGAATTAAAAGCTTTACTAAGATCCAATAAGGCAATAGATGTCGACAAATTGTTATTCAGATTTGATTTAATTTTTTCTGTAATAGATAATATTGCGTCGGTTGTACTATACTTATGCCTAAATCCAAATTGGTTATCTGATAGAATACTATTGTCATTGAGAAAAGCGTAAATTTGCTTAGCTAAGAGCTTCTCAAAGATTTTAGCAAAGGGATGTGTAANTGATATACCTAATAGTGATTGTTTGGATAATAACATTTTTTTAATTTTTCTTCTGAAATATTTATAATTTTGTTCCTTTTTTATTCGAGATTTAAATCATTCCATAATCTAGAAGCTTTAAATGAAAATAAAGCTGGACAATTAATACTACTATGCAAATTGTGGTTTCTATCATTGGTTTTGATATAATTGCTTAAAAAGTGGGTAGATTTTGAATTGTGTACATACTTGTGTATCATACAAAGAGTTTGATATTCGATAAAGTACAATGGTGCAAGAACATTGTCACCTTTTATAAAAGTGATCACTGATTTATGCTTATCAATATAATTCAGAGTTCTTATTGCCCAATTGAATATTTTTGCTAGTGATGATCAATTATTTGATGTGAAATTTTGGAATAAAAAAAACAATAGTTAAAGTTACTTAGCACAAAAGAGTTAAGCATTTGTGATTGAAAAGACTGCCCTACATTGTGCAAATGATATAAATATTTAATACCAGAGGCCATTTTCCTACATTTTGATGAAAAAAATTCAGTAAAACGTAAATCTCTATCAATTACTACACCAAGATAATTAATAGAATTGCTTTGCTTAATTTCATTACCTCCTCTTTAATTTTGATATTAGAATTTTTTGGGTATTGCTTTTGTGTGAAAATTATAAATTGTGTTTTATCAGGATTAACTTTTAACTTGTTTCTATTAAAATACCTAATAAGATTTTCGATGTCTTTTTTAAAAGCTTGGTTGCGTCATATGGATTTTTTGCTTCTCTTAATATACATGTATCATCCACACATTGATAGATCGTTCCGTTTTTAAAGCATTCGATATATCATTGACATACAGTACGAATAGAACGGGCCCTAATACTGTTCCTTGAGGAACACCTAGATTAGTAGTAATGTAATCAGAATAAGTGTTGTTAATTTTTACCCGTTGTCTTCGGTTACTTAAGAAATTCATAATTAGATTTTTAGCACTTTTACTGAAACCTTGATTTTCTAATTTGCTTTCTAAAATATTAAAATTCATTGAATTAAAAGCTTTACTAAGATCCAATAAGGCAATAGATGTCGTCAAATTGTTATTCAGATTTGATTTAATTTTTTCTTTAATAGATAATATTGCGTCAGTTGTACTATACTTAGGCCTAAATCCAAATTGGTCATCTGATAGAATACTATTGTCATTGAGAAAAGCGTAAATTTGCTTAGCTAAGAGCTTCTCAAAGATTTTAGCAAAGGGATGTGTAATACTGATGGGTCGATAATTGTTTGGGTTGGAAGGATCTCCTTTTTTATAAACAGGTGAGATATCAGAATTTTTTAAGATAACAGGAAAGTTATTCTCGATAATGCATTGATTAAATGCTACAAGAAGATATTGTCAAAAAATGTCAAAATAGTTTTTAATTACCCAGTATGGCAAATGGCTAGAGCCACACGATTTATTACAATCAAGATTTTTTTACCGCTTCTTTCAAATCATAGTATGATATTAAGCTAAAAGTAAATTCAGAATTTACATTTTTCACAATTTTTATCGGTTGGCTATTGTTAGTTTCACGCTCAAAATTAAATTTACCCATATTTTCAAATATTTTGTTGAAAATAATTGCAATATCTTTCCTATTCTTATATATCTTATTATCGTACTCAATTTCTTCAACGTTCACAGATAAACCTTTAGTTTTTCCAATACTGTTATTCAAAAAATTCCATTTCCAGCTAGATTTATCCAGCTGTTTGAAGTATAGTCTAGTCCTAGACTCAAAAGCGGACTTGCGGTATTTTGTGATTAATTTCTTGGCGTTATCATAGTTTGTCCAATTAATCTTAATTGGGTCGGATTTAGCAAACTCAAACAGCCGATTTTCGCTGGCGACCTGCCGCTTAATTAACCACGGGACTTGATTTGGCGTAAATTTCCTTGATTTTTACAGAGGCTATGCGATTTAATGCATGAGTGATTTCAGAAATTAGGAATTTAAGCATGGCTTCGCCGTTATTGAATGTATAGATGCGTTCGAACAGAATTTCTTCAGCCAACTTATAAAAATATTTTCATTAAATTTTCGAAAGTTCCTTGAATATATCACTTTTTTCTTATTCGAAATTAACTTGTAATTACTAATATATACACAAAAATTATGATCACTGAATGATTCAAATATAAAACTTCGATATTTATTAGAACTATCAGTTATAAAATAGTCAAGTAGATTGGAATACTTAGTCGAAATGGTATTATTAACTAGTTTTATATCGAAAATATTGTAAATGCAATCAATCATTGCGGATTCAGAATTATTGAAGTAATTAATATTGAAATCACTGAATATGCTAATAAATTTATTTTCTAAAATAGCATTGTCTATTTCATCGGTTTTTGATTGCAAAATTCAGATGAAAAATTCTTGTTTGGATTATAACAAACATTTAGCAATTCATTACTACATGAGGTCGATACTTATTTAATTTAAATCCATAGTGTCTCAAAAACTGATGATCAGATTCTAAGTCTTCTCTACGTTTTGGTTTTAGGAATTTTAGAATTAAGATAATTAAACCACCACCTCTTTTTTGATCTATTTTTGAAGTATAAGTTAAAATAATTTCAGTCTGGATTACATAGAGCTATATGTTATCAGAGTCATTTAACCAGGTTTCAGTAATTAGATATATTGCGTTATTTCCTAATAAATTTACAAGATTTAGAAATTCTGTGCGGTGTGATCTTAAAACTTCTAGCTTTTACAAACTCTGGAAATTTAAAAGACAACATAGAGAAGCTCAATGTCTGCTGTAGCAAAAATATAATAGAATTTAATAATAAAATATTATAGGTAATAAAGTTTGGTAAAGACAACACTATCCAATAACTCCTAAAATCTATAGAATTGAAAAGAAAAAATGGCAAACCTAAAAAAGATCTTGGAATTTAATTAGACAAAAATATAAACTGGACAGATCACATTAAGATTGCAGTTTAAAAGGCCATGAGAAAATTTTATTAAACCAACTGAGATTTCTGTTGAGCAACAGGGGCTAAGATTTATTTCAAAGCCTTTGAAGAAGCATCTGAAATACAAAGTTTTAGTGAAAGATTTTGCTGCCCTTTAAGCAAAGCAAGGTACAAAAGCTTACTCTCAGAGATGGCAGCTAAACTAGCATGCAACTGTGTACATAGAAAATCTCTGGTTAGGATAACAAACACACACACAAGGCTTTAAAAGGAACATGAATTATGCATGCATACATCAAAATAAGTAATAACACAAAATGTACTATTGTAATTATTAAAAATGCTTTAGAAGAAAAAGAAAAACATTGACATTGATATTTAGGAAGTGCAATACATTTATTCAGTAATGGAATTTAAAATGGTAAGAAAGGTTTCTGTATTATATAAAACTCACTAAGAAATTGTTAACCCATTGCACCAAGTTTTACTACAGAACTAAACATCACCTCATCAAATTTCAAATAGATAATTTACTGTTTTTGTTATTGTGTTATATATTTAAAATTTTAAGATTTGGTGATAATGAGCACTCAACACAAATGGTTTTTTTACTTTTTCTAAATTTCATAATAGAGTAGCAATACCTTTAATGCAATACTAAATATTTCTTGAAAAGTAGTTTGCAGTAACACAATCTTATTAAGGTCTGGCTCATACTTGAGGTCTTGCAGTGCAGGAAAGCTACAGGTGTTTTTGAGTTTTGCACTCTACTTTGCACAAATGATATGGTGTACTGATCAATATTGAATAGAAAATCATATCTCTGTTTGTACTACTGTTCCAAATTGCTTTATGCATAATTGTCTTACAGTATGATCTTATTACGGATCTTCTTAATTTTATGATAATGCATATTATTAAAATGGTAATGGTGGCTCAGCATCTTGCTGCTAATTTAAGTGAACATTTGGTCTAAGTAAAAACAAGCTTGTAAACATATTTATCTAAATTATATTTTTCATCTTTAAAATAGTGCTTTCTTATGTATAACAAAATTGTTAAATTTTTTGCATTACCTATCATATCTTTTAATTGAGCATTTCATCTATTTGGGTTGAGTAGCAACTTTGGTTATTCAGAGGATAATTGTACAACATACTTAGTAAGTTTCTTTTTGAATTATACTTTGTTATTATACTGACATGAAGCTTATTAATTGGGAGCTTCTCAGCCAAATCTATTGTATTTATAGGTTTTCATTTTTGTGTAATTGTGAATTTGCTGAATTGAATTCCAAAATGATGGTATCTGCAGTAGAGTAACTTAGTTGGGTGGGAAATGTCATTGATGTTCAAACATCATTGATAGCTTTTAGCAAAAGGCTATTTATTGGGTAAGGCAAATAAAACTGTGCAACACCTAGAAATATTGATAACAGCAGTGTTTTGAGTGCATATGCTTTTTTAAGCATTGACATTTAGAAGGACCTTTCTATCTTATAGGTTTTTTTCTTAATTGATGACTTATTGTAGTAGTTTTCAACTTTGCTCCTAAATATTAGTTTTTTTGTGGTTATAAAAACACTTACTTTAGCATTTTGTTGGATTGTTAAGTCCTGATTTCACAGATCTTTAAAATTTTTGAAGGCTACTAGTTACACTGAAGTTATCTACTTAAAGAAGTTAGTCAGGCCACTTTAATTAGCAATGATAAATGTAATATTATTTGCAGATGCCAAATTATTTATGTCAAATGCATTTTATGCTTGATGCATTTCTAATTGATTCAATTCTTGTTTGATTCTAATATGCAATTTTTCATCTTCTATATGCTTGGTGCATGTTGGTTTTCTATATCAAAAGTTTGTAGCAAGTGCCTTATGCTCAGAGAACTTAATATTTATAGGTGAAAATAACAGTGACCGATGTTTGAACTTTAGTTAGAAGACGTACTAATATATATATACATATATATATATATATATATATATATATATATGTTAAAGTATGAACTTGGGATGATTTAATTTAGAAAATTTTGAAACAAGAAGAATGTAAGTCACAGAAAAAATTTTAAATCAATTGCAGCTAAAAGAAATATTCTTAATGCCTTTAGTGTTATAATTATATTTTCTGTTGTTTAAGGATAAGTATTTATTGTTTTAGAATAAAAAGTAATGAGTTATGCTTTATATGAAGAAAAATATAAGTAAAATAAATAATGAAACCTGATTGTTACAAAGAGTGGGGGAAAATAAAAGTGCCTATTTCAGAAAAATTGCCACCAGGGGAAGAGGAAAGGCACAGCATAAACATTTACATATTAATTAGTATGAATTGATTCAACTTTTAGAAAAAAGAAAACAACTAACATGTTGACTACAATACAAATAAAATTTTGCATTTATATCTTGATTTTTTAGTATAAATATCTTTTTCCTATACTCAGCGGGTGCTGAGGGGGGCATTGTTGGATGAAAAAATTGCGAACTTCGTCTCAGCTGTGGCGCCCCACATATACTTCTTTACAGTTCTGAAAATAATATTAATGTCTGACGGACAGATCCCAAGTCTATTGCTTGTCAATATGATCAACATTTTTCCAGTGACACTACTCGCCCCCACCAGTCGGGCATAATATTTTTCAAATTTGTCCATGGCTCGTTTTGTTTTTCCAGGTGAAGAAGGAGGACTGCATTTGTAAAGAAGCCAGTTTTTTACCTTCCATGTCAAGGGGCACACTGCTATTTCGTGGATAGTTAATTTTGTTAAAGACGTTCTCCTGTCATGAGACATGGGTATTTGGAGGAGTGGCTCTTTCATTAAGTATATTGCGAGAATCCAGATTGCGCCTCTGGCATATATATTGGGTAAGTTTTTCTCTGCAAAAAGACGCTCCTTGAAATTTTTCTTATCTTGATTGGTGTATGAGGCTTTAATGTCGCGCAGAGTTCGTTCCACAGATGAGTGGTACATTTGCGATGGACTTGATATATCTAATATGGGCCAATCAGACTCAGGGTTAAAATCTGCTTTTAGATCAGACCAAATAGTGTGTATTTCGTGGAGTAATTGGTCGCTCTGAGTGAAGGCGAAACTTACTCTCATGTCTGTTATGGTAGATAGCAAGGGAGTGTTGGGATCTGTGATTTCCAGTGTCTGTGACTGAAGCAGGACGTCTACAATTAACTTCTGGTCTATGGCTAAACGATGTGACGGACTTTTTGACATAATAGAAGATCAGTGTAAATTAGCCTAGTTATGGGAAGGTGACTTGTAGAATGTGAAGAAGTCGGGGCGTAATTTTCTTAATGGAGTATTAGAAAATTCTCCATTCTAAAGTGGAGATTTTTGATTGGTTCAGGTATCGATGTTTCATACTCACCACGCACAATCATTATTAAGTGAATGCCTTCAACTTTGGCAATGCGGAAAGCTATTTTGATTTGCTCCATGATGTACTCTGACTGTATTTCGGATAATCTCATAAAATAAATAACAAGGAGATTCTTAAAATCAATGTTTACACACTCAAAGCTATCAATGGTTGGTCCACTATTTAAAAACTGGCATAGACTGTATATATTGAAGTCGTCGTCAAAGAACGTATGCACTGTACTGCGCCGGGAGGAGATTCTTAAAATCAACGTTTACACACTCAAAGCTATCAATGGTTTGTCCACTGTTTATAAACTGGCATAGACTGTATATATTGAAGTCGTCGTCAAAGAACGTATGCACTGTACTGCGCCAATACAACCTACTTACAGTTTCCATCATCCTGGAATCGTATGCAATAATCGTGTTGATTTTTGGGCGGCGAGATGCGTCTATTACGAAAGGGATGACGTCAATGGAGCAGGTCATATCATGACCATTGTAGGTTCGTCAATGTTGATCTTTTGTCTCCTCTGAAATGTTATCACAAATGATATCTATGGCTTTCCAAGTTGCGATATAATAAGGATGTAATGTCTCGTCACCAACTTTCGATAGTTTTCGTCTTCTTTCTTCAGTCTTCTGCGATCGTATGGTGGAAGTAGCTGTAGAAGAGGTTGAAGGGGCTATCAAGTTGCTCATGTGGGGGGTATTTACAGGTTGTAAAGTTCTAAAAGGTACTCTCGATTCAAAAGTTTTTAAAGTTGGGGTTGCCAGCTCCTCTCACGCACATGGGGAAACGTGTCTCTCCACATAGGGGCGAGATGTGGAGGGTGTCGTGGTAACTGCTGTCGGCTCTCCGAGTCATGGAGCAATGTGTCGCCCACACGGAATCAGACTCTGCTCAGCACCTTCCTGACGTCCTCTTTTTCTTGTGTGAGCCTCAGCAAGCAGAGAAACGTGTCTCCCACTCCTAGGTGAGGCATTACGTCCAAGTTGGCTACCTTCCATCCTCCTTTGGACTCAGCGGCGGACAGGTGGAGCTGGCGACTCTCTTTTGCGATTGGTTGGTTTCATTTCTAAATGTAGTTATAAGATTTAGATCCCAAATGTTGGGATCATAAGTAGTTCTCACCCTTCTAGGGGGAGCATACATGATTCTAAATTCTCAGTATTAATGTTATCACATTGATATTCAGTGTCAGAAAAATCATCTTCGGAAAAACTAGTTAAATTTTCATATTTCTCATACACGTCGACACCATTGTCTACTAACGTGAATTCATTATTATTGTCTATAATCACATGTTCTATATCTTTAATGGGTCTCTTAAGCCTTTGAAAGTGTACCATTTTACCGTTGTTTAAGGTATATGTATTGTGATCAAGCACTTTTTCAATTGTAAATGGGCCTTGCCAATCGTTAGTGAGCTTCCATACTTGGTGGCTATCAGTTGTGATGCGGGGTAAATAGGCAAAAACTTTATCGCCCTGCTTATGAGGCTCACTATATAATTTTTTATTGAAACTCTTCTTTTGCCGGATGCTAGATTGATTGGTATTATGACAAATTGTTAAGTGAATTTGCTGCATATCAGTGATTAATCTGTTTACATAATTGTCCACATTGGTTTCAGAGTATTTTGGAAACATCATTGTTAGTGAAGTAGCGGCTTCCCTGCTGAACATGGCTTTGAAGGGGCTTATACCAGTTGTTGTGTGAACCGAAGTATTATAAAAATATTCCACCCCTTTGACAATTCATC
>CABFPE010000007.1:3016859-3043492 GCA_900660155.1 Hofstenia miamia | reverse complement strand
GAGTCCACAATTCGGACTGGGTAATCAACAGACCCCCAGAAGCAACGTGTCGCCCCGTACTAATGAAAGCACTCCCGAATTGTCACCGGTCTTAAGCAATAAGTTTCATCAAGATAATAAATAAATAAAAGTACAACGGTAAAGACGGCAGTTGAGAGTAATAAAATCTATTAAGTGATTGCTACAAGTTCCTCAGGTTTTATACAATTGTTTAATCATTACCTGCCTTTGTTTACAATACTTCAGATGTCAACGTAGTTTAACATGATCAAATTCTATTTCCCTCGTAAAATTAAATTTGAGCAATCATCAGCACCATCGAGGGGACATCGAAATTAATAACAACAAACTAAGATCAAAACTAGTTAATAATGTCATGATGACGTAATAATACAAAGTAACATAAAAAAAAATAAAATCAATGGAATCCCTAAGCAACTCTACACGCCCCCCCCCCTATGCTCAAATTAATTTTCAGCTAGTAGTTGAAGGGCTGGCCCAGAAACGATACTTTGTGTGGCCATGATAATCTTGGTAGCAAGTTCACCGTCCCAGGTGGTGACTTCTGCATAGCTGGCCTCTCATGTTATCTGCATCAGTACCTCTCTTTGTGTGACCACCTCATCTTTCAACCTTAGGAATTTGATTGTAGGCATGCGATTGCTAATAGGACAATTCCTCCAAAGATTGTTCAACCATCTGGTAAATGTATCATAGAAACGATTGTAGAGCCAAAGGCCTTTGAGTGCTACCATCAGTGTCATCATAGCATCAGTGTCCAACGTGTGAGCGTCATCAGTGCTGATCTTGGTATTGGGGTAGAAATGTAGGAAGACTTGTTGAAGAGACCCCATGGTGGTTGCATGATCTACAAACAACAAACAGTATTCCTGAACCTGACTTAATGTCATCTTGTCTGGATTTGATTCTCTTCGTGACGTCATAGTACCAAGTCACTGTTTCCACATTATTTATCCATGTTAGATCTCCAGCAGCCTGGAATAGGATGAGAACATGTGGCTGCAATGTGGCTAGTTTGTCTTGGATTGCTTGTAACTGTGTGTGGATAGGTAATCCCCTCAGAAAAATATCAGTGATGGTTAACTTGCCATTGATGAATACATGCTCTGCATTTCCTCTGGCAATGAGCTTTTCTCGAATGGTTTTGTATTTGCCCATTCGACTGGCTTTGATGACTTCCGACTTACTATTAACGAAATTTATCTGATTGGATAACTGAGCAGCTACCCTATTTTTCGGTTTTCACACCTTCCACTTCAGTTGAATCAAGGGTGTTTCTATGGTAGGTGGCGGAATACACAGGAGGTTTGACATGTTGATCTTCTTCTCTAACTTGCTAAACATCAACTGAGAGGCTAATGTGGTGGTTCCTATTGTCACAGGATAATTTATTTGAGCATCTTTAATGGTGTCCCAGAATTTTCCTTGTAATCCCTTCTGTTGTAAACATTTGATCTGTTGGGTAGAGATTCTGATACGTGAAGTAGTGCATTCTACATCCAGAGTAACATGTCACCCTGGGGATTGTAGAATGACTAATTCCTCCTTGGTGAACATTTCTGTAAGACACCACTTCATTAACGAGAGGACATCTTTAACCCGACTATTGACCAGGACTCTCTGCTGTACTGTAAGCTCATCCAGAAATTCACTCAGGTCATGCTTGACCATCAAGATATGTTCAGCTTCTGTGACAGACAATTGCGGCGTTGGTTTGGGAGAGATGACGGTGCCTCCAAATTTTTCTAAATTAACCTTCTTGATTAAATCTTGAATGTGAGGAGACATTTGCACAGCTGAGGATGATAATAGCTCCTCCTCTCACAAAAATTGCTCCAGCATTCTCATCACCTGATCAAAAATGGTGATTGGAATAAAAGTGCCTATTTCAGAAAAATGCCTAGCCAATTTGATGAACTGCCCTTACCCGCACTCAGGGTATTTAGTATGAATTGATTTTTAGAAAAAAGAAAACAACTAACATGTTGACTACAATACAAATAAAATTTTGCATTTATATCTTGATTTATCAATCCTGGCAATCTTTCCACAAATCTTCGTGTGCTGAGGGGGGCGTTGTCAGATGAAAAAATTGCGAATTTTGTTTCAGCTGTGGTGCCCCACATGTACTTCTTTACAGTGTCTGAGAAAATATTAATGTCTGACGGACAGATCCCAAGTCTATTGCTTGTCAATATGATCAACATTTTGCCAGTGACACTGCTCGCCCCCACCAGTTGGGCATAATATTTTTCAAATTTGTCCATGGCTCGCTTTGTCTTTCCAGGGGAAGAAGGAGGACTGCATTTATAAAGAAGCCAGTTTTTCACCTTCCATGTCAAGGGGCATACTGCTATTTCGTGGATAGTTAATTTTGTTAAAGACGTTCTCTTGTCATGCGACATGGGTATTTGGAGGTGTGGCTCTTTCATTAAGTATATTGCTAGTATCCAAATTGCACCTCTGGCATATATATTGGGTAAGTTTTTCTCTGCAAAAAGACGCTCCTTGAAATTTTTCTTATCTTGATTGGTGTAGGAGGCTTTAATGTTGCGCAGGGTTCATTCCACAGATGAATGGTAAATTTGTGATGGACTTGATATATCTAATATGGGCCAATCAGACTCAGGGTTAAAATCTGCTTTTAGGTCAGACCAAATAGTGTGTATTTCGTGAAGTAATTGGTCGCTCTGAGTGAAGGCAAAACTTACTCTCATGTCTGTTATGGTAGATAGCAAGGGAGTGTTGGGATCTGTGATTTCCAGTGTCTGTGACTGGAGCAGGACGTCTACAATTAACTTCTGGTCTACGGCTAAACGATGTGACGGCACTTTTTGACATAATAGAAGATCAGTGTAAATTAGCCTAGTTATGGGAAGGTGACTCGTAGAATGTGAAGAAGTTGGGGCGTAATCTTCTTTGGAAAGTATTAAAAAATTCTCCATCCTAAAGTGGAGATTTTTGATTGGTTCAGGTATCGATGTTTCATACTCACCACGCACAATCATTATTAGGCGAATGCCTTCAACTTTAGCAATGCGGAAAGCTATTTTGATTTGTTCCATAATGTCCTCTGACTGTATTTCAGATAATCTCATAAAATAAATAACAAGGAGATTCTTAAAATCAACGTTTACACACTCAAAACTATCAATGGTTGGTCCACTATTCAAAAACTGACATAGACTGTATATATTGAAGTCGTCATCAAAAAACGTATGCAATGTACTGCGCCAATACAACCAACTTAAAGTTTCCATCATCCTGGAATCGTAGGCAATAATCATGTTGATTTTTGGGTGGTGGGATGCGTCTATGACGAAAGGGATGACGTCAATGGAGCAAGTCATATTGCGACCTTTATAGGTTCGTCGAAGTTGATCTTTTGTCTCCTCTGAAATGTTATCGCAAATGATAGCTATGGCTTTCCTAGTTGTGATATAGTAAGGATGTAATGTCTCGTCACCGACTTTCAATAGTTTTTGTCTTCTTTCTTCTGTCTTCTGTGATCATATGGTGGAAGTAGCTGTGGAAGAGGTTGAAGGGGCTATCAAGTCGCTCATGTGGGGGGTATTTACAGGTTGTAAAGTTCTAAAAGGTACTCTCGATTCAAAAGTTTTTAAAGTGGGGGTTGCCAGCTCCTCTTGCGCACGTGGGGAAACCTGTCTCTCCACGTAGGGGCGAGATGTGGAGGGCGTCATGGTAACTGCTGTCGGCTCTCTGAGTCGTGGAGCAACGTGTCGCCCACACGGAATCGGACTCTGTTCAGCACCTTCCTGACGTCCTCTTTTTCTTGTGCGAGCCTCAGCAAGCGGAGAAACGTGTCTCCCACGCCTAGGTGAGGCATTACGTGCAAGTTGGCTACCTTCCATCCTCCTTCTGACTCAGCGGCAGACAGGTGGAGCTGGTGACTCTCTTTTGCGATGTATTGGTTTCATTTCTAAATGTAGTTATAAGATTTAAATCCCAAATGTTGGGATCATAAGTAGTTCTCGCCCTTCTAGGGGGGAGCGTACGTGACTCTAAATTCTCATTATTAACGTTATCACAGTGATATTCAGTGTCAGAAAAATCATCTTCGGAAAAACTAGTTAAATTTTCATATTTCTCATACACGTCGACACCATTGTCTACTAACGTGAATTCATTATTATTGTCTATAATCACATGTTCTATATCTTTAATGGGTCTCTTAAGCCTTTGAAAGTGTACCGTTTTACCGTTGTTTAAGGTATATGTATTGTGATCAAGCACTTTTTCAATTGTAAATGGGTCCTGCCAATCGTTTGTGAGCTTCCATACTTGGTGACTATTGGTGGTAATGCAGGGTAAATAGGCAAAAACTTTATCACCACGCTTATGAGGCTCACCATACAATTTTTTATTAAAAGTTTTCTTCTGCCAGACGCTAGATTGATTCATGTTGTGACAAATTGTTAAGTGAATTTGTTGCATATCTGTGATTAATTTATTTACATAGTTTTCTGCACTGATTTCAGTGTATTTTGGAAACATCATTGCTAATGAAGTAGAGGCTTCCCTTCCGAACATGGCTTTGAAGGGGCTGATACCAGTTGTTGTGTGAACTGAAGTATTATAAAAATATTCAACACCTTCAACAATTCGTCTCCATTGTTTCCCTGCAGCTCGAGACAATGCTACTCGGATCAATTTAATGAGAGTTTGATTCACTCTCTCTACCAAGCCGTTTGCCTGGTGGTGGTAGGCTGTTGTTAACTCGTGAACTACTTCCAACTCACTCATTAGTGCACATAGAAGATTGCTTTCAAATTGCAGTCCTCGGTCTGAGACTAATTTGTGCATCAGACCGTATTTGAGAATCCATTCTTTAAGAATTTTTTCGGCTACCACTTCAGCTGTTGTGCTGCTTAAAAGAATTATATGGGCGAACTTGGTGAAATGGTCCACCATCACAAGTAAGTGCTGAAAACCTTCGTCATCCTTTGACAGCTGTTCCAAATTGACATGCACTAGCTCATTCGGACTTTCTGCCAATCGCGATTCCATCTCAGCGCATTGTTGAGGAAAATGGTGGATGTTGTTAAGTAAGCATTTCTCACATTTGTCAATAACGTCTGTAACAGCAGTGCGGATCCCTGTGGTCACATATCTAGAGTTAAAAGTTTTCTCGGTTTGGAGAATGCTGAGGTGACCTCGCTCATGAACCCTATGCACTAAGTCTCATTAAAAGTATTCAGGAATAGCTAGGTGATTGTTATGTTTGCTTTTAGCATATAGTAAGCCTTTGTTGGTCACATGCCAATTATAGTGATGAAAATATCAATTTACTTCCAGGGATGTAGGGAAATAGGGATCCCCCATCCTCCTCATTATCTGATCCAGGATCCAATCACGATGTTGGTAACAAATAATTTCTGCTTCCGAAATCTCCTCTTTCAACAGTATGGTTAGAATAGGTTTTCTGTTACGGTCAGCATTTATTTCAGGTATCAACTGATACTTGGTATGGGGGATAAACGAAAACAGAACTTTTTCCCCATTTGGTTTTTTGATATCCCATTCGTAGCTCGGGAGAGCAGTCCAATAGTCCGCATTCAAGTGTAATTTGCCAGGGCGATGTCTAATGGTGAAGGAGAAGTCATTTAAGTACTCAATGCATCCTTTAATTGCCCTTTCAGCAAGAGAGGATTCCCAGAGGCATCAATCAGCTTCACACTGGAGGAGTACAACGAATCTTGATTTAAGCACAATTCTTTGCAACACTCGTCACTTATTATGGAGGCAGCGGCTCCAGTATCCACGGTGGCATTAAAAATATTGCCATTCATCTCTACAGGGATTAAGTTCTTCCTGATTAACTGAGTTATAACTAACATGTTGTGACTTGGTGCACGTTTTACAGGAGACGATGCTCCAACTAATTTAAATCTTGAGAGGTAGTGGGGTGATCGGGTTCTAGATCAACCAGAGTGTCAACGCACAAGGTTTCGGTAAGTGGTTCTTTGACAATAAAGCCTTCACCATCAGCAACAAGCTGGACCTTGGCTTTACACTGGGATTTTAAATGTCCTTTCTCTCTGCATGTGTAGCATCTTACTGATGATAAATCAAACACCTTCATTCTGGGCGCACCAGAGAACTTGATATCGTTATTGATGTGTTGCGAATTCTGAAGCATGTAAACCACACTAATGGCTTTGCGGATGATCTCATGGAGGCTATCCTCAGGATCGCATCGAACTTCCAGCCAGTTTCTTATCGATGAAGGAAAACCTCTGCATATGTAAGAGAATAAGTCGTGCTTGGAGTATTCTTTTGACAGACTGCTCAAACGAAACAGGCGTTCAACCTGGGTGATATAATTGCAGATATCATCGCCGAATTTAAAAGACATGTCGCACAATAGTGTCTTGTACTGATGTTTGATGTGTGGTGCTCAATAATGGTCTTCAAAGAAACCCACCAACAACTGGTAGTCAGTTTTGATGCTTTGGTCGAGCATCATGTATTGATTGTACGCCAATCCACTGAGATATAAGGGGAACTGTGATAGGGCTTTCTCCTGTGAGTTCTTATGTTGCTTCATGGTCAATCAAATAGAAAAAAACCATTCGTCGAAAGACTGCGCCATGGCATCAATTTGCCCAGTGAATTTGGGTAGAACAGAATGCTTACTAAATAATTGTACCTGTCCATTGGACTCGAGAGGAAGAATGGACTCGCGATATCTCGGCTGACACTTAGAACCAGCTTTATCATGAAATGGGCTGACATCACTTACATGTTGCTTCTTGCATGCGGGAATGACCATGGTGCTTACTGGGTCAGGTAACAACTGAACATAGCCAGTTTGAGGAGTAGCTCCAGTGGTTAGAGTGGATACTTGAGTAAGAGCAGCCTGAGCGAAGGTAGGTTGACTATGTGAGGGAAGAGTAGAAGAAGGCATAGAAGAGGACACTCCACACAGAGAAACAGCTGGAGGAGGCTGACTTATGCCAATGAGCTGGACCACTCTGCCAATAATTCTCTTGGCCAATTCATCTAAGGCTTCATTCAACACAACATGGGTAATATATTCATCATGATTTTGATTAGGTGACATCCCTTCTGGACGATTGGAATTGTTAATAGAAGTCTTTAACTCGTGGATTTGTAATTTGAGAGTGAAAGTTGATTCCAACATCTGTCACTCCATCCATTGATATGTGATGTGTTGGGTGTTGATTTTGGCTTGCAAAGATTCAACCTGGCGTTCACTCTCCATCCTTAAAGCTACCTGTTGTGACAATTCGTCCCTCAAATGCTCGATTTTGGCGAGTTGCACATTGAAGTGAGGCATAGACTGCTGTTCATGACCACTGACATAACTGACATAACTGTGAGGACGCATTGGGATTGGTGGAGCATTCTGAGTGTTTAACACACGTCGCGCATTTCTATGAAATGATGGACTCACACTCATTGCATTCACATCACTGTATGGAATGGTGGCAGCATTGTGACTATCATCCATCCTTTGGGTAGTAGGAGAAGAAGGTTGAGAAAAATTAAGTAACGATCCAACAGTACAAGGGGTAACGTCCTGGTTACCAGCGCTTGCACAGGGGATGCTCTGAACGGGAGAAGTCCCAAAAGTAGGGTAATAAATTACAGTATGACTAGAACCAGAATCCATTAGACTTTAGAGAATAAAACAACAATTTATAGAGCTGACAATGGGAGTACTCCCACACACACAGGAATAAAAAGTACCTACAAGGGGTAACAGTGATTAACAGACCAAAAAGGGAAGAAATGAACACGGCAGTACTTGGTAATAAATCCAATGTAAAGAAGCACTAGAAAAAGTAAAACAAACAAGAAATTTAACAGTTGACATCAGCCAAATAAGAAACACAAAAGATTTGTTGCCATCCTTCACAGTGAAGAAGTTAATGAGTACATCAATGGTTAACTTTCTCTGAAGTCTCACACCAAAACAAAAACCCACCTCACAACCAAACCAATGAAAGAAAATGACAAGATTAAACAGTTATCACGTCAGCGTCCTGTCAAGGTCGCCATGTAGAATCATGGGCTGGTAGGGAAACTTAACTAGAAACTTAATTGACTCCACAAAAGGTTTAAATAGCGTTTACAGAACAGCCACAATTCCAGAAAAAGGATTAACATAGAATTTATAACATATAGATGTAACATTGGTAATTCACCCAAGTAATGAAACTACTTTAGGTAATAACCACGATGACCAATTCCTATGACTTCCAGCTGAAGCAGAACATCCAGGAGTAAAGTGCTTAACCCATTGACTGGTGCTACCCTATTTGTATCACTTTTAATTTCTATCTCAATTCAGAAAACACAAACTCTCATTTTCATTGTTATCTCTCAGCTCACTATTAAATAATCTGTAATTGCCAGATATTTGTGCTAGCCCACAGCATGGTATCATCACAGTGTTAGGTTTTATAAGTGCATGTACGTGTTGAATTATGAAAGAGAGATTTATTATTTCCTTATACATAGCCATATGCATAACTTAATGAGTCCACAATTCGGACTGGGTAATCAACAGACCCCCAGAAGCAACGTGTCACCCCTTGCTAATGAAAGCACTCCCAAATTGTCGCTGATCTTAAGCAATAAGTTTCATCAAGATAATAAATAAATAAAAAGTACAATGGTAAAGACGGCAGTTGAGAGTAGATAAAATCTATTACCTGCCTTTGTTTACAATACTTCAGATGTCAACATAGTTTAAAATGATCAATTCTATTTCCCTTGTAAAATTAAATTTGAGCAATAATCAGCACCATCGAGGGGACATCAAATTAACAACAACAAACTAAGATTGAAACTAGTTATTAACGTCATGATGACGTAATAATACAAAGTAACATATAAAAATTAAAATCAACGGAATCCCTGAGCGACTCTACACTATGATCAATCTGAAAGCACCACATAATATAGAAGTTTGTCCTATTTCTTTTTTTCATTTCCCTCTAAATTTCTGACTTTGCACAATTCACACTTTAATGATTTTGACATATTTTTTCACATATCAAGAAACAGTCAAATTTTTTTGTTGCTCTTATGGGCTTAAACCTTAGAAATATATGAAAAATTTGTATGGAGTAAATTTAAAATCCTTTTTAAAAAAATATGGAATTTTCAAAGAAAACTTGTTAATCTTTTCAACAATCTCTGCCACAGCTATTTGCCTTAAAAGAAATTTTCAATACTGAATTGCGATATGTACCCCAGTAGACTTACCTCATGATTGTCAAATTTGTAATGCGCTTGAAGAAAACTCTTTGTAAATATGGAAAAACAGTTTGCAATTTAAATCAGAAACCAAACTGTTTAAGGTTTCATAAAAATGTATATGCATTTTTTGCTTAGGTCATTAATATATTCATTTTGATTTAATATATTTTTCTCTATCTAGTATATATGTTACTATTGCATAAAAACAATACATCTTGCTTTTCAAATGCAAAGTAGAAAAACTTTTTACAAACTTAATACAAATTTTTGATACTTCAAAAGTAGACATAATGTATTGATAGAAAAATTAATGCAAGTATATTATTATTGATCATACATGCATGCATTATATGTATATTATACAATGGAAAGTCAGAAATTACACTTCATTATGTGAAAAACTGTTAAATTTCTTTTCCTGGAATAGCAAAGCTGATGCATGCATTTGTTATTCAGATGATTTACCAGATTGTGAAGGACACATTGCTGTACAATGTAATTTTCCATATGTAGAAACACTGCCAAATAAATTAACATGGTCAAATGAATTACTATTCCATCTTTAGCCTCATCACAATTGTATTAGTACATACTTGTTTATAAATGGCTTATAATACACAGTTAATATATTGTATTTATAAACACTGATAAAGTTTAAAACATATTATATAAGAGACTAAGTGCATTTAAGAACATTTTGTTATTGCCTTAATCAAATTTGAATTTTCATGTATTATCTGATGTAGTGAAAAGCAATGCATATGAAATCACCTAGACCTATTCAGTACAAATTCAGTTTTTGTTTGGAAATAGAGATTTAAGACCATGTTCAGCTAATATACATGTGTAAGGAGACAGTAATAGTAAAATAAGGTAAAATATTACAATGTATATAATTTGCATAAAGCAAAGATGTCTACCTGTAAAATCAAATTAAGGTAAAATCAACTCCTTCATATAGCTTCATATAGCTAGTTAAATATAGAAATAAACTGTTAGTATGACTGAGATGTTACTTTAATCCAACCATCTCCAGTACATAAATTATATTAGTCTAAATTTGTTTGTTATTTACTTAGATTTGGAAAACCATTCCTTCATGATTTCAATCACATCAGTTGTTATTGTGGCAGTTATATTTTTCGATTTCAATTCCAGGACTTTGCATGAACTTATCAACTATCAAACAGTAATGCCATTGTTTCTTAATTAGTAAAGAATGTAGAGATTAGCATTAAACAAGTATGATTTTATTTTCTATTGAAACAAATCAATTTTTTATTAATGAAAGCCTGTATATTTACCACCCATTTACCAACAATTGCATATTAACAACAACAACAACATATATTTAAGTTCTCATGTACATATACATGTATTAAATTTACAAACTTATTAAGAACATAAATAATGCAACATTTTTCATATAAGCTTAGTTATGTCAGTAAATGTTTGTTTTTTGGTTACATTTACAAATTACATATAATTATAAAATATTTTTACTTATTGTTCTTGAGTTCCACATCTTATTCTATAANAGTGAAAATCCCAGAGATAAACTTAGAAGAAGAAAACTTAATGATCATACACGTACTAAGAGAAAAGGAATACAATAAGAATCTACAAAAACAGATCGACCACACAGTACTGATGGCAAGAGTACAACAAACGAGAATAGTCATCATAGTGATGAGAGAAAACCTAGAAGAATTACCTCAATATCTAAAAGATTTGGTACTANTTTACAAACTTATTAAGAACATAAATAATGCAACATTTTTCATATAAGCTTAGTTATGTCAGTAAATGTTTGTTTTTTGGTTACATTTACAAATTACATATAATTATAAAATATTTTTACTTATTGTTCTTGAGTTCCACATCTTATTCTATAATTAGTCAGATAATTGATATTTTGTTGTGTAATCATGTTTTTCAACTTCTTCTTAAATATTGTAAAATTTTTTTCACTTCTTGTACTGTAATCCAGTTTGTTCTATAATGATATTGAATAATTTAGGAATCCGTTCTTCATTACTTTTCTATTATACTTAGTTTTACCAAATGTAATTGTTCTTTGATTTAAATGATTAGAAATGTTTGATTTTCTTTTCCAAAATATTGATAAACATCTAATATTTTGAAGAGCTTCTAATGATCTTAGATGATATTTACACATTATTTTTTTTTATTTTTGTTGCTAATTATGTTTATTCCCCATTTAAATACTTTCTCTAATTTTGATTTTGCCTTTTTATTTAAGTTCATTAATAAATGAGATGAGTACAAGAAATGGGATAAAGGAAGTGATCCCATTCTATTAATACATGATCTCTGCTCAGTCCCAAAAAAAGTACGTTCATGCAACTCCTTTTTTATCTGCAATTATAAACATTATCTTTGTAAATCTAGAATAAACATTGTGTTGAGAATTATATTCAAGGAATACAAACATTAAGTGGGATTTTTAAAAATTATTAAATTGCATAAAATATGATTAGCTTATTAACATGTAAAAATATCTAGAGTTACAGAAATTCAGTTATTGTCAACTTGATCATTGTAATTGGGTCAAATGTGTTTTGCATGTAGCTTAAAAATTTGTATTTCTCATTATTAATTAGCACATGAGTTAGAAAGTAAAAGAAATGTTAGTAGATTAAAACAATTTATTAAGTCATTAATGCATTCTTTCCAAATTTACAAAGATAATTTTTAGATTCAGTCTTCACATAAACTACAGATGGTCAATTCCCTTTGATATCATAAGTTGAATTAACTACAATATTTAATTTTATATGTTTTGTATGTTTTCTCAATTTCTGTGATTGTCTGTTGTGACATACAAACTTTGATCTGCCAGTGAAATGTATTTATTAATTAAATTTCTAAGTACAAAACATAATTCTTATTCTATTTATGTATGGTCTTGAAGTATATACATTGGATTTCATATTCATGGTTAGCAATTGTTGAGGTACTATGACTACAATGACAATCTGTGCCATTGCAATATGATTTCTACTAATGCATCAACTATGAAATTTAGCATTTGACTTTTACTTGGATGTTAGAGTAAATTTTACTTGCTATCTCAAATTTAATTAATTAAGCTAACTTTTTCATATCTAATAATCATATTTTGTACTAACTTTAAATGAAAATTCCCCCAACACATTAGTAAAAACATTCAAAATTAAAGAAAACAGGATGTATATTCACATAAGTCAAACTAATTTTTTATTGCATCTTCCAAATTTGTTTTGAGATGCATAATGAATTACTTCATTTCAACAAAACTCTAGTGTATCTACACATGCCCAAATAAAAAATACATATAATATGATGCATTAACGCAATTGGAAGCAATGAAATTTGTGAAATTCTTCTAAATATGCAATGCATAGTAAAACCTCATGTAGATTGTTGCACTTGATTTCACTGTATGCAATTAAATTGCTGGAAGGGATTCACATGGGTTTTATTGAAAAACAAAATTAATTGTGCAACTATGGATACAGAAGCCAGAATACAATAAAGAATTGTGGCATAATTGGTAACAAAAACAATGAAACAAAGAACAATAATATAACTGATTTTTTTATTGATTCCTTCTTATTTTAAATTAACAAATTATCCCTTTTTTGATTAATTGTAAAATCAATTTTAATGCAGTTACAAAAAACTGTTTATCAGCCAAAGAGTGATTTGATGAGATTGCATTAGCTAATAGTGCAAAATAGTGACAAAGGAAATGTAAATAACAGGTTGGCTTTTTTAAGTCGTTTTTTTCAATGTCGTATTTCTTAAAGTCGTATAGTTTTAGTATCTAATTTTTTAAAAGCATATTTTATAATGTCGTCGCTGTATAATGTTGTATTTTTTTATGTCGTAAACCCTAACCCCAAGTCTCAATTGGATGTTTCCTAATCCTAAACCCTAGCCCAAAACCCTATTTTTCATTATTTATAGGCTTATACCCTAACCTAAAGGCTTATTTGTTTATTATTTTATAAACCTAAACCCCAAACCCAACTATCAAATAAATTTTCCTAAACCTAAACCCTAAATCAAACCTTATTTCTGAATTATTTTATAGACCTAAACCCTAACCCAAAACCTTATTTCTGTATTATTTTATAGACCTAAACCCTAACCAAAAACCTTATATTTGTAATATTTTATAGACCTAAACCCTAACCCAAGTTAAATATATTTAATAAATTAAATGTACGACATTAATAATTTACGGCATTAAAAAACTAGAACATTAAAAAACTACGACATTAAAAAATTACGACTCTAATATACAAGCGAATTTTCCCATGTACGACTTAATAATATACGACTTGAAAAAACTACCCCTAAATAACAAGACAGGTATTTATATATATATATATATAATTTTATTTGCAATTTTTATATAAATATCATGTAACCAATTCAGATGATGATGAATTAATAGTCATCAGATTGGCGAAGGTATAGAATAGGGTGCACTAATCCAGGGTAAAAAACAATGATAAATGCAATTACAGACGTAAATAGTTCAAAAAATAATAGATATGGACCGATAACTTTAGATAATTTACCAAATCCGTAGCACGCGGTATATATTTAAGGATATTAGCAAAGAAAACTTGAAATTCATAAAATAATGAACTGTTATTAAACAAATTGCAAGATATAAAAGTATATTTATGCAAGTCTATAATTTTTTGTCCTTATTTGAGATGTTTAAATGGAAATTTTTATGCTTTGCAGAGAAGTTGTTTTCCCGATTTGTATTTATTTCCATATTTTAATTACTGATTAGTAAAACCGAATTTATAGCCGGCATGATCGCTTTGCATACATTTTTAATGCATAAATATGCATTCCGCTATTGTTATATATATATTTTGAATAGTGCGGATTTACAGTATCTCCTGGGTGCTATTAGCATGGGAGAGATCCATTTGAAGGCACGCTTCTGGAAACGTTCCATAGAGTGGAACAAGGAATGAGAAGGCCATCAACAGGGAGACACGTCGAGAAGAATGGCGCGAGGAATGGACTTGAACAAAGAGTTTCACAGCAGCCGTGGAATTAAAGGGAACATTTAAGTTATCAGCAAGTTGAACTCCAAGGTGGTATGATGAGGGGAAATGTTCACAGGAAGAGGTAGATCAGAAGGGGAGATACAGAAAAGGAAATACCACATGTCTTGCTTGGGCTATAATCGAGATGGTTACCAACGTTGAAAATCGTGGTGTCATCAACGTACAGTAGACAGGATGAGTTGAGGACAGATTGAGGGAGGTCGTTGATAGCAACAAGGAAGAAGAGAACATCAAACACGGAACTTTGCGGAGCACCACTAGAGACAAGAACAGGGGAAGAAATAGACGAGTTGATTTTGACACACTGACGACGATTGGACAGGTAAGGCTGGAAGAGTTCGATAAAATCAGCATCAAAGCCAAATAAACTTAATTTGTCAAGAAGAATAGAATGAGTTTGCTGATCAAAATCTTTAGAAATGTCAAGAAAGTCGTTACGATCAGAGTGGAAATAGCAGTTTTCAATCAGAGTGAGTAAGTTAGCGATAGTTCCAGCATTTGCTGTGTCAATTGCTTGATTTGTGAGCTTAATTGTATTTTGTTTTCCATTCCTTTTCTCACAATTTCTGTGAGTTAAGCTTTAGTATATAGGTTTTCGATTTGTACAGATTGCAGAGTTAACTTTGATGAGGAACGTTTGCTATTGGGTAGTGATCCTGTGTCTTGCGTCGGGGGTGTTATGATTTTTAGGGGTTGCTGAGCTTTGACTTTTTTTTAATTCTCTTTCTTGAATTTACCATTTTCTAGCTTTAGCTATGACAGGTGCCTGTTTTTCCCGCATTCATTTGAGATGTTGGTGATGGTGCTCTTCATGGTAGTGTTTCTCTTAGGCTTCTCTTTTGTTCATTTATTATTTGCACTAACTTATGGCACACAAATAGACTAATTTTTCTTCTATTGAGTTGTTTTGGTTTGTCTGTAACTCTTCTGTTTCTAGTGTTTGGTTAATAAGAAGTACATCTTTTTAAATCAATTAATTTCTAGTTTGTTTCCTCATTCTCCTGAGAAGAAATCCATTTTGACTTAGGAATGGTTTCTTGCTTGCATGTGTAAGGCGCCTGTTTAAAAATTTTTTTATTCTGAGAAGAAACAACTATCTTCACTCCAGAGTTAAGAAAAAAATTTCGAATTCTTGGTTTTTTGTGTAAACTGTCAAGGTCGCCATGTAGAATCTGTACCAATCTCTAGACATTGAGGGAGGCAAGGCTGTGTCATTGCTTATTGCATAGTCTTGGGATTGCAGGCACGATTCCATTGTAATACGATCATATTTCATTAGTTAAACTTGGTAACTGGTATTGGAATTGTGTAGAGAAACAATTAACCTGGTCACAACCTACAAGATGCTCCACAATCAGATGTGCATCAACAAGGAAGAATACTTTGAAATGGCGCAATCAAGTGCATTGTGTGGCAATTCGAAGAAACAGTATAAGAATTGGTGCTGGACAAATATAAGGGCGCATTTTCTCAGTGCCTGTGTGGTAGACAAATGAAATGCATTGCAGATAATATCGTCACTTCAGTGTCCGTAAACATGTTCAAATCTGGATTGAGGTTTGCCGTGAATAGGGCATCCAGACCTGTAAAGGTCAATTTATTAAGACTGGAATTAAGGTTGAACCATTTGTTGAAATTGAAGTTGTTGAAGGATTTGATCTTGATAGAAAGTTTTTGTCTATGAAAGAATACATTCTATTTTCCTACCTGTTCCAATTTATAAACATGACTATGTTGTTTTGTATATATTACCAATGCGTATTCAATGATGTCTGTTCAGGGGCTCCAAAATAATAAGGGCCATATTAAGCTACATTGTTGGCAATCAGTCCAATAATGCAACTGATGTTGGAATGTAAAACGTTTTCGAGAGTTGACTGAATAAATTTGAAATGAGTCTCTGCAGTCTGGTGTTCTGCATCCTTCAAGGGAGAAAAGGGTGTTTCTCACCGCCCTTGTAGTAGCAGGCAAATGATCCCAGATAATGAACAGAATCCAGAGTCCATCCGTCACAAATAAGGAAAGAAAGTTTATCTGGCAGATGTATAATTCTTTCTTCAACTTTCATTACCAATTTGTCAATGTATTTGACAAGGGTATCCACAGAAATTGGCTGAAGGCCACCTTCGTACTTTTGAGTGAGTGAATCCTCACAAAAGGAAAATGAATGACATCCCATGATTATCCATTCTAGCCATGAATAGATATTCAATACTTTTTTCTTTTTTACTGGTTCTCGGAGAAAAAAGTGTTTTCTGTTTCTTCCCTGGTAAATATTCGAAGGCCCAGTTGGGATGTTCCTTGTGGATGTGGCCTTTAAATTTGTATATACTTTTCCAGGTGCCTGTTTTCATTGGCAAGAGCACTTGCAGCAATAGTAATCATCTCCAATGTAGTCAAAGAAAAATTCTATGGCTTCCTTTCGTATAATTTCTCAGCAGTTTTTTGCAAGCGTCATAGAAAAGCTCCAACAAACAGATCAAAACTCAATAACAAAGTGAACTGGAATAGATTTTAAGAAATCTATGTTTCTAGTAAGCAGATTGTTCTTTATTTCAATCAGAATTTGAAATGTACTTTATTGCGTGGTTCAAATTGCAGTGTCAAATTTGGATCAACAGCAACTGCTCATCAGTAAATCACATCTACAGCAGGCCAACCACTTTGCCCAATTTATATTGGTAGATCAATTTTTGCCCAGTTTTCGTTATTGTAAATCTATAGGTTTATACAGAGCTAGAATTTTTCTTCAAATTTCATATTCCTCCTCCTATTTGTGGATTTTTTTATTATTATCGTATTTGTATATTTACATATAATTGTTAGATTTATTTAGAAACCTTGAATCAGGCTTGCAACCTGCTCCCTCTTTAAGGGAATTTCCTGCAGCCCTGCCAACTGGTTCATATTTCATGCTGTCATATTTAGATGTATTTTACAATTGCCTCGTTCCTTTTATACAATGCTATTGNTCAACTGTAATGTTAAGAATAACAGCAGCAGTACTGAATCACGTCAGTCTTACTAGTTAGGGTTTTTCTTTTTAGACCAAACGACAGGGGAAGAGGTAACACCCTCGTAGTATCAAAATATTTACCACGTAAAGAAACCGCGGCAGCAGTCCTGAATCACGTCAGTGTTACTATGTAGGGTTTTTCTTTTTAGACCAAACGGCAGGGGAAGAGGTAACACCATTGTAGCATCAAAACGTTTACCACGTAAAGAAACCGCGGCAGCAGTTCTGGATCACGTCAGGTCACCATGTAGAATCACAGGGGGTGATTCTAGCGAACACAGAGAATAGAATACAGTTCAAATTTCTTCTATTTTACAATTGCCTCGTTCCTTTTATACAATGCTATTGATGATATTTACAAATATGACAACAACCAGTCACAATCATGAAAAGCGCGAGATCTGGCCGATAAATATTAACAACTACCAGCCGATGCTACAGTATGCTAACCTTTTGGTCCAATCTCTGAGTTTAATGTATTTTCTTAAAACTGATAATTCCTTTTAACATTTAGCTGTTTTCTGAAAGCATTTGTGGAAACATGGTGTTAAGCAGAGCAGAATAAAACTTATATAATATTTTATATTTGACTACGACACTACGTACAACGTACTGTTCATGTATTTGTTTCAATTCATTTTATATGAATATTTTGGCAATGAATCGAGGGGTATGATTCATTTTATCTTATCTATTGAAAAACCTATGAAAAGTCCGTTAGTAATTTTTTTAAATTTTGAAATGGTTTCAAACAGTTTAATGTAACTTTTTATGATACATTTAAGACAGTTAATTTTGTTGTACTTTTTTGATTACATTACAACTTGATTACATTAACATCTTATTTTGTTTCCTTGAATAATTGAATTATTATTTCCTATTTCAGTTAATCTAAATAGGTGGCAAGTGTCGCTCTCAGCCATTGTTTCCACTAAATATTCTTGGGCGATGGGTGTGCTGAATGATCCATTCTTGCCACAATGCAAAAATTACAGGAATTCGAAATAGGATATGAGAAAGTACAATATGTTATGACTGATAATTGTAGTACTATGCAAGGGAAGAGTGACTAAGCTGTGAAGAAAATAATATATGTTTGTTCCCCTCCTGATGTGCAGTGGACATATGGCGAATTTGGTTGTGAAGAACTTTGAATCGGAATTAGTTTCGAAAATTGTGGATTTTGTGTTGTCTCTTTCTGCCTTTATAAATAGATCACCAAAAGCTCAGTCACTTTTGCATCAAGTTGAAAGTTTCTTAGGACATCCCTCACTACCTGCTTATTCCGCCACGCATTTCTTATGTCTTTATACATCTGTGAAGCAATCACTGATCAGTTTCCTGTTGTACAAAACTACTATCATTGATACCAGCTAGAGATAAAGAGCATATGAAACTTCTGAAAAATATCGGCTCAAACATGCTACTGGTCCACCTCGATCAATGTGCACTTTACCTAAAACCCATATTCGTTTTAACAAAAAATGTAAAGATCCACCATTGGATATTCATTCATTTCTCATTCAACTGCTTCAGTTTATTTCCAAGAAATTGAGCACATTGGGACATACCATTGATCTCTTAGATAAAATATAACACAGTAAATTGTTTCATGATGATGAAGCAAAATCAATTTATAAAGATATAGAATATGTTAATTGAAAAGGAATCACAACTACAGTAATATGCCAAGTAACTGATTGCTGCACAACTTCTAAGAATTTTTGAGCAAATTGATTCTGTAGTTTAGAAATTTATGTCAATCTGTCAGAGTATTCAATGCAAGAAAAGGAATTGTTTTCACACGCATTTTGAGGAGAATGCTACCATAAAGAAAGCTTGCTATTGATGAAATTATATATTTGAAAATATTTCCAATTTACAGCAGTATCAGATAGACATTTTGATCAACAAACATCAAAAGACAGAACTGGTTTTTGGTTGAATATACACATCAAGTATTATTTTATGACATCTGTACATATTCAATATCAATTTGGATATTAATGGAGTAAAAACAGTCAGGTGATTGTTGAAAACTGCTTTCTATTGAATTGGCATTCAAAGAAAAATTTACTGCATAGATAGAGAAATGGATTTTTACCAACTTGTTGTCAGTCGAATATTTTCTGCTCACTGTATTGGAGTGCTTGATAAAGTTTGGTCTCATGAGCAAGTACATCCTGAAACTTCCAATTCCCTAATCACTAGTGCACTTGTTAATAATGATGCCCATACTATAAGCTCTAGTGTTTGCAATCACATGCTTTTTCATAACTGCTTTACTTAACTACTTAAATGTCATCAAATATTTAGAAGATTTTTTCAAATATGATGCTAAAAGGTGAAAAGATTACATAAAATTGGCAATAGTTAAATTATATTTTGAATAAATTTATTGTTCTGGTTATCGGAAATATTTCATGGTTTCTATAAATGCCATGTCAATTCATGCAAATTTATGAACATTATGCAACTTGCTTGTTTTCACAGTGTTGACACTAAAGCTGTTATTAAAATTGTTTTTTATGTCAGGTTTATGAAAATTTCACATATTATCTAATTTTTTTTGTTAATGATATTTATGTTATTTATAAATATTATAAATTATCACTGTTTAGTAATGAAATTGAGTTTAACATATTTTAGTGGAAAAAATTGTCTTACAGTATTTTCCATGCAAAGCAGATATAATTTCATTCTTTGTTTTGTAGAATGTTTTCAGATGTTCCAATTCAATTTCACACAAATTCCCAACAATTTTTACGAACTTTAAAATATCAGTAAACATTTTTTGTGGTTTTAATGAAATATTTTAATCCTAGGTTAAGGAGGTTGCAGAAAAAATGATTGTTTCCCTCAAGTTTTTCAAATAGTGTTTTTAGTGCAGAACTGAGGATTCTGAAAATGTACAATATATATCTACATAATTATTGTTTTTGCACTTATTCAAATTTTCACATCACTACCATAGATTGAAAAAATTGGTCCATTGTGGAAAAAATCCCAATTCCTCATTTTTCATTGTTCCTCAAAATCACTGTTAGTTTTTTTAAATTTAGAGAATCTATATGCCAGGTTCTAGACAACAACTCTTATAGTAGTGGTGCATTTTTTAGTTTTCACTTATGAATTTCTCAACTTTTGATATGTAACATACTTTCACAAAGAATTCTTATAGCTCCAAGATTTGTAATCAGATTTCGATAAAATAAAGTAGAAATGCAAGCTGTAACTCACTGCTTCAGTGCTATATTGGTTTTTCTCAATTGTATTGTTATTATTTCCACAGTTCAACTTTGAATAAATAATTCTGAGCTAAAAACCCATCACTATTCTTTTGCAGAAAATCATTTTATCGAAAGACCCCTATGAAGAGATCTGTGTAATCATATCATAATTCAGAAAAATATAGTTGAAGAGATTGATGATGTCATAATCGAGAAAGTAGATTTTGAAAATATAAAGAAAAGATATTTGAAAAATTCTGTAAACATTTATCTTCTTGAATATTGAAATTCTAGGTATCATCATAGAGAGTTTTTAAAAACAAAAATTGTAATGTTTGAATTTTCTCTCTGATGATAGTTTTCATGAAAATGAATTATATATGAAAATCAGAAAATCAATGTAATTCCCCCGTTTTAAAACCTATGTTCTATTACAACTAAGAGATCTCTACCATGGATAAAAGTATGTGCTTGAAAATAATCCAGGTCATACTTCAAAATAATAGCTCAGTATAAAAAGTTGATAAGGTAGCTTTTGTATCAGCAAGAAAAATATATGACTTTCAAAATCTAAAGAAATATGTTGAGAATTTGTAAAACTTTCAGAAAACATCTCTACATTTTACTATTACACGAAGTTTTCATAACTTTTTAAGGTTCATTTTAACTTTATAACTTATATAGTAATAGTAATTTTTTGCTTTTTAGAGAGTGGTGACTAGCAGGATTTCAGTGCAATGTGTTTTTAGAGACATTTACTTCTTTTGGTTTCAAATAGATTTTCTTCGAGATTGCTTACATATACAAAGACTACCATTCTAGTACATAAACACTATTCAATTTAAGATGACACAAGTATAAAATTGGGAAATTTTGGTATTTTTATGCAATTGATTACATATGGTGAATATGATGTTTTGAGTTGTTGCAAAGTGCTGTTCAAGGACTATTGCTGTAAATTAGTTTATTAAACAATTGTACACTAATTGTATAATATAAAAGATGTTTATATTATAAAATCATTATAAAATTCAGTTGTCATTCTAAACATAGCTTCAGATTTTTAAGCAAGTTATTAGTTTGGATATGTATACAGCATTGGGTGTATTGCATTGTAAATATAGTGTGATATTGCAATATATTGGAATATCCTAGCATAATGCGCTACAATATTGTGACATCACCTCCTCAAAATTTTATATTTGTGAAATATAAACATAGTGATTTGACTCTATAAAAACGAATTCGATATTGTCTAAATACCAAAGAGAATTACCTACCTAGACTATTACTACCAATAATTAAGATTTAGTAAAATACAATATAAAATCAAATAAATTTAGAGGGAATAATTTATAAGGAAATTGACATTGGCTCTGTAATTCGAAATATATTTTTGAATGTTTTTATTAGTTATTATATATGCTTAAGAATTCTCAACTATGGTTTCATTGCTGTTTGTTTGAAATTTCAATCCTTAGCCCTCATCCACGTGGAAAATAGCGCACCTTCAACCATATGATTTTGTATGTACACATTTATAATTTTTGCACTTAGCTATTTAATAATTCGGGATTGGATATAAAGTTTTTTAAAGTACATCATATATGTTCTTCACATGCATCACTTCAAAAATGTCGATTTTTTTTGAAACAAAATACTATACCATCTTGGATTCTGCTTCAAACAAATTTTTAACCTCTAGTTTTTAAATTCTAATCGAATAAACTTAGAACCAAATTGATACAACATGTATTGGATGATTTTTCAAACCCACAGTAGCTGAAATCATTGCTTTATGAGACAAACAATCATTAAAACAATGTATTTGATCACTCTGGAATCTGGTTTACACAATGTTTTTACATGGATTTCTTAATTTGCAATCTGGTAAACCAAAACATTAAATTGATACAAGTATTGGGTGAGTTATTCGCCCACTGCCATGTGATTGTAGAGATGTTAGACAGATTTCATTTTCAAAGTATATTTATGCAGAATGTGAAATCTTTTGTACAATCGCAAAATGATCATATAAGGCTGCTATCTAGGCGTCATTATTTTGTATGCTATAGCTTATGATTTATATATTAAAATTTTCTTCACACGTGTGAATGTGGATGTTTTGTACACATTTAATAAAGTGATGTTAAGCGATATTGAATAAGCCATGTGTGAAGCAGTACTTGCATTTGTTAGGCTTTCGCATTGTAATATGGAAACAAGCTGTGGACGGTTTTGTGTGAACAATGCAGGGCCGAAATATATGGCCTTGTTGAACAATGTCACAATATTGAGCAGTAGTGAAATTGGCATGCAAACTTTCAGTGCTCCATCTACATGACAATTTTTGGAGAATGCACTACACAAATATAAGTATGTTGCTTACAAACATGAGGTCAAAGTCTAGATGTAATACTGATACATTGATATGCAAAATGAAATTGTTCATCATCAGGTTGAGGTTGCTTGATGGAAGAGCATTGAGTTTTCTTGAAGATGGAAACACCCATTTTTTGAATGCTAGAAGATTGTTGATTTGAAGGTTGTGACTTCTTACTCAACTGAATACGTATTGCTATTTTTGTAGTTTCTTCCAAACGAAACTATTGAAATTGAACTTGGTATCTATATCCACTTATAAATAGGTTATCTTGTCAAATGGGGCATTTACTGAAGAATCATTTGCAAATTTGTTTAAACTTTTATGAACGTTTAGCCCTTTTTCAATAAAATATTCATTATGTAATTTATATTTTTCTGGTGATTTCTTATTGCTATTATTTCCAATTACTTATTGGACACATTGCTATATTTACCATGCATATATATCAGCATATTGAATTATCTGGTAGTCTTTTAAATACGCATTTACATCATTGATATATATGTTGAAAATTATGGGGCCAAGTACAGTGGGGGTATGGCGTATAGCTTTGTAGTATAATCTGAAAAGGTGTTTTTCACTTAAAATACATATCTAATATATCAAAGTCTAAATTGTCAAATGCCTTGCTCAAATCTAATAAAGCTACTTTACTACAGACATTATTGTTGAAATGAAAACGAAGTTTCCATCAAGCATAGCAAAGCATCGTCGGTGTTTAATCCCTCTCTAAATCCAAACTGATTTGATAAAATGATATTATTTTTAAATATGTATTAATCTGATTGCATAATATTCTTTCTAATATTTTTGAAATTGGATTAGTTACTGTAATTGGTCTAATTTGTAGCATTGAAAGTATAGCTTTTTTAAAATTGGTGTTATATCTGAGTTCTTTAGACATGAAGGAAAATTGATGTATTTATGGCAAAGTTAAAAGCGAGAAAATGTTCACAAAATAATGAATGTATGCATTCCACAGTTTCCTCTAAAAACATTGGGGTTCAATTTTTTTTAGCAGTTTTTAGTATTTCAACCTTATTAATGTAGTTTAAACTAAATTGCTTAGTATTATTTTTGTATTGAATATATTCATCATGATATTTTCCAAGGTTTTTTAAAAAAGAGTTCATACAATCTGCGTTTAACTTATGGTTATCCATAATTTTGCTATTTACATTAATTTTTTCTATATTGCAATATATGTTCTTGTCTTTATTTAAAAATCTGTTGATGTAATTGTACTTATTTCTAGCCTGTGTTAGTGTCTCAAATATTTATTGATTTTGTTGTTTTACATTTCGTTTTCGCCTAGAAATATTTGCATGTGTTTAAATTAATAGTAGGGCAGTTATCACATACATTTTCCCCATTGGTTTCTTAGTTCAAAATTATTAATGCCTTTATTATTTACAATCTTACTAGGGCCACCAACCTTTACAGATTGACATTTGAAAAGGGCTTCTTTTAGACAATACTTCAGTTGTTTCAGAATAAAACATATATCACTTGCATGATGCATGGGGGTATATTATTTCCCAAGTAACATTGTTTTAAGGTTGTCAATAAACGAAAGAATATCTTTTCTTATTTCTGATTGCAGACAGTTTTTTATGAGATATACTAGGCTGTGATCTGAAAATGAGTTGAACATTTTTGTAGCAAAATTTTGGCAATCTACATTTGTAATAAAGTAGACGGGAAAGCTTTCTCTCTAGTTATATAATTGTTCACTATGTTTAACTGTAATTTTTCGCAAAATTTATCAAAGCATTCTTCTTTTATAGTTAAATGATCAATATTCTAATCACCAAGTAGTATGACTTTCGTTTGTGTCAGAATTGCATTTTGAACTTGAATTAGCTTAAATTCTAGGAACTCCTTGGTATCTTGTTTTTTCGGTGAATAACTTTGAGCAGACAGGTTTTATAATTTAGTATTTGTAAGTTTCTACCAAGAGTGTCCCAAAACATTCTTGATCTTCCTCGAGATATGTCTAATTCGTCTCATACAATTTGGTATTAATTGTTAATTAATTTCTGTTCATGCATACAGGTGCTACGTTTTTGTATGTTTACATTTGTTATTTTTTGGTAGAGCTAGAACATTACAAATAATAGTAAGGTAAATGTAGATACTTATATTTTATTGGTTCAATACATGTATTTATTCTTTAAATTGTGACTCTTTAAATATTACAAATGGTTCTATTATTAATTATGCTGATGATACACTGATTTGTCTTCCAACTCTTGAAAATTTAGACTTAACACATTCAATTAATAATAAGATCAAATCTTGGTATGAAGAAAACAAATTTGAAAATAATTATAGAAAGTTGCTGGAAACGATTATACCATTGAAGTGAAAATTTGTTGATAATATATCTAAAATTGATTGCTATTCCTCAGTAACAACAATGAAATATCTTGGGTTTACCATAAATAACAAGCTTTCATTTAAAAAACATATTGCTCAAGTTTATAAAAGATCAATGAGAAATTTCTATATAATATTAAAAGTAGGAAGATTTTTAAATCAAGATGAAACTGAAATTTTATTTAATTCTCTAGTTAATTTCTATTATAATTTGCGGCGTACAAGTATATGCAGGTGAATCAGAAACATCTTTATCTAAACTTAACAACATATACAAGAAAGCATTTCAATATAAACTTATTACTAAAAATTAAATATTTTTAACATCGTTAAAGCAAAAGACAAAGCATTGCATCAACACATTGAATACTCTCAAAAACATCCACTAAAACAATTCATTAGCAGAAGAACTGAATACGCTACATTAAAATTAAGAAAAATCAATCCACCGAAATTATTCTCATCAAAGACCATATTCCCAGATCGATATTTCTAATGTTATTATTTATATTTCTTTTAGTTTTGTAGTTTGTAGTGTAATTTATTGTATTGTAAGCTTAATTAAAGTTTATTATTATTATTATTATTATTATTACTATTATTACTATTATTACTATTATTATTACTACGTGGTAATATTAGTGTATTATCATTAGTAGTAGAAAGTGGCTGGTAGGAGGAGAAATTTATACAAATTTGTATCGCAATCAATCACGATTTGATCAATCGATTGACGGTTATTCGAAATGGAAGAATTAAATATCACTAGAAAGCCTGAATATTCTATACCCCTTAAGTATTTGAAGTGGTCCGAATTGAGCACCATCAAAAAACACTGCAATTGAAATAAAGGTATCAGAAAACAAAATAAGCTTGTAGTATATTGAATTTTCAATTATATGATAAGATAAGATAATCTATATTCATTTGAATTTTTTTACAATATTTTACTGATATTTCAAATGAATAGCGTCATTAACTACTATGTACAAAAAAATCAATAATAACAAAAATGAAATAAATAAAACAACATTGACTAAAAAATACACTGACTACGGATAGCTTACTAATTTCGATTTATTGTATAATCGTTATTATAAAATTTAAATCCTATCCATGATCTACCTGATATAAACTTTTGTTTGAGAAATAATAATTTTAAGTCTTTTTTGAATTTTTTAAGGTTGTCTATTATTTTCATTTCTTTTGGCAATATATTCCAGTTATAAATTGCAGTATTAATAAAG
>CABFPE010000007.1:3003873-3015730 GCA_900660155.1 Hofstenia miamia | reverse complement strand
AATTTTTTCTGAAACCAAATTGTGATTTGGACCATAGTTTATGATGATTTAAATGAAGTGTAATTTGTTCATGTAATAATCTTTCAAATATTTTACTGATTGGTGATGTCATAGATATAGGTCGATAGTTTTTGGGACATTTTGGGTCGTCTTTTTTGTAAATTGGAGTAATATGAGCCTGTTTCAAGAAATAGGGAAAAATATTCAATTTTAAGCATTCATTAAAGATATAATTTAAAGGTTCGGCAATATATTTCGCATTGTTTTTTAGTAACCATATTGGAATTTTTGAGGGGCCGCTTGACTTGTTTGATTTTAGCTTCTTGATTGCTTTAATTACTTCAAAACTTTTTATAAAGTGAAAACCAATTCAGGGATGTGCCTATTAGGATTTATTTCCTGGAATTTTGTTTGAGGAAAGGAATTTTGTTTGAGGTGAAGTTTTGTTTGAGGCTGGAATTTTGTTTGAGGATGCTGTCTTTGCAAATACATATGCACATTCTTCACACGTGAAAATTCCAGTTTCAACATTTTCTCCTCTTTCAAACACCACAAGTTATATTGGGCTTATTGTTGCAATGACATGTACAACATAGAATTTTCATTGACATGCGTCTGTCGGAGCTGCTCTGCCAAGTGAAGTATAAAGTTTTTTTCAAAACTTTTCGTTGTGCTTTTTCATGAATTCCCTAGCATTAATAAATGCTATATCAAGCATATTATCAAATACTGGCAATTGGCAAACGTTTTGCAACAGCATTGGAATTTTAACTTCGCGTCATTTGATCCGCAAAAGTGCTTCTGGAAAATTATAAATCCTTTGACTACAGAATGTTCGTGTATTTTACTGCATTGTACCAACCACTGCTAATTATTTTCTTTAAAAATATGGAGTCTGAAAGGTGGGTAAAAAGTTATCACATGTAATGTTATGTGTCTTTCCAAAAGGTTTTAAGTCAAAAACATTTCATCAAAAGTTTCTTCTCGATAATTATAAATCCTTTGGTTGGCAAGATGACTACATATCTACCACATATCGATTTGGTATTTCAATGACCAGTAAAGAAATGCAATTTTCAAAGTGTAATGGTATGCTGGATATATATGGAGATCATGCATTAGGATGTGCTGGAGATGTGGAGAGAATCGGACGGCACAAAACGTATTCGTGATATAATATATAATTGTGCTGTGAAAGCGGTATTGTCTCCGGTTTTAGAATATGGTAACATTGCATCTTCTAATAGGCCTCGACCCGGTGATGTATTTTGAACAACTGGGTCCAATGGTCGTCCAGCTGCTCTAGACATAACTGTTATTAGTTCCCTGCAATCATCAACAGTAATACATGCTAGAACTACTGCCGGTTATGCATTAGAAGTAGCTGAAAACAGAAATATGTTAAGCACGGCCAAACTTGTCAAGAAGCAGGTATCACTTTTGTTCCTATGCTGTTGAAGCACTAGGAGGTTGGTCCTTGTTATCTTCAAAAACTATTTCCAAAATTTTCCTATATGTGTGCTGCAAGAGTTGCTGATGGAGAACAACAGTATTACTCAACAAACATTTCAGCAGTTGGGAGTAATGCTTCAAAGATGGAATGCAACTCTAATTTTATCGCGCTATAAATGATCTATTAAGTCTATGAAGATGAGTCCTTTTAATTTAAATAATTTTTGATGCGTGCACCTTCAGCAAATTGTAGACCAAAAAAGAAACATCATTCATTTTTATAGTTTTTGTGTATTTTATGTTGTTATTGTAGTATTGTTGTTAAGTGTAGTATTAGCAGCTTTTGTTGAGGTGTATAATTATGTCAATGTACTACACTTAATAAGAAATTCTATTCTATTCTATCAGATTTAAGTTCATTTCAGAATTGAGCTTGTTATTCTGGACACCGAAGCTTCCAGAGGAGATGCCAATGAATTCAAACGGGGAATTTATTTCAAGAGTTCAAATACTTAATAGTGAATATTTTACTTAAATTAATCATATTGTACATAATAGAAATGGATTTTTCATTCATTTTTTAATTATTGTAATATTGATTAATAAAGGAAATCAGGTCAAAAAGTTAGGAAAAAGAAAGAAACAGCTTTTAAATTTTCTCGACGTTTTTAAAAAATATTTCTAATAGACCAAACGTTTGATTAAATTTATTTATTAAAAATGGTAACTACCGCCAATATTGTACTTTTAGTAAGTAAAGACGTCCAAAATATCATAAATTTAGAAATTTAGAATACACAAATTTACATGGAAATGCATGCCATATTCCTAGTCTAACGAAAAATATATCTACAGCATAGGGTTTATAATCGATGTAGGCTATGTTTTCACTACTGTTTACATTACAGAACTGTTTTTTTTCTGTCATGTGCAGATTCTTGAACATATTTTTTTTCAAATATTAATTACACTCTGTGACAAAAATAGTTTTTTCTTAGTTCAATAGATTTTTGGTCAATTTGAGGTGATTTTCACAGTCGAAACATTACTTTAGGAAATATTGTAAAATTCATTATCTAAATAGATGATTGAATTTATAATTTGAAAATTGAGATTGAGAGACCAAAATCTTCAAATTAGTTTTATAAATGCATGGACATCTACAGTAATATTGGTTTGATATTAATGCCAGCAGGAGTCTTCTATTCATCCAAAAGGCCTGAGCCAAAAACGTAGCGACTGGGGGTCAGGGATGGCTTGCTCCTCATTTTTTGCAATTACGAAGATGCATACTTTAAATGTTTTGATTAATTGATTGTATTTCAAATAAAATAACTGAGATTAGAATAGGACCTGCATCTCATTGGTCCTAGCTTTTAGCAGCTGTTTTCATTGAAAATATTGTTCATATATTGAGATCATCAACTAATTCACAGATGATAGGGGCAATTGCATTGCCGGCTCGTGCATTCAAAAGTTAGGCAAGCAAATATTTTTAACTAACCAAAATAGTATAAATGAAAACCCATGAAAAATATATTTATATGTAAAATCCCTGAGGCGATTTTTTTCAGAAAGATGTTTGTAATATTATTATTATAAAAATAAGATTATTCCTGCAGTTGATTTACTAAAATATTTTCAAGGAAAATAATTTCTGTAGTTTTTTCTCATCTAATCTGGTGTTCGTGAATTTTTTAAAATTTATTGATTTATTTATTCAGAACTCCTTGGTTATATATCACTTCTTATGCCGTTACCACGACCACAAAAGATTTCAGAAGAAAGGACATGCAATGAAATTTGAATATTTGGCAAGTCTGGAAAGTCTTAGAAATTTCACTGTCAAGCATTTAATGTGTGATATTTGTATAATTGCAACTTTAAAACAATCACAGAATTAAACGCCAGCCGGCTGAGCCGCCACCTCCGCCGACATATTTTAGGTCAGCCAGCCGCCAGAAAATTTAGAAGGCTGACTCAATTGATAACTAAAACTATATCAAGACAAACGAAATGTGCCATAAAAAGGAAGCCGCATTTAATGCTTTTGATATGGTAGTGACGTTTAACATTGATTAGTTATTCTCCCCAACGTTGAATTTTTTTGTTACGTTTTATTATATTAAATGTGTTATAGTTTTTTTAATGTTTTTATTAAATTTTGGTTTAGCTTATGTCAGATTGTCTGTAAGCGGATGATGAACCTTTTTGCAAATAGATAGTTTCACAATACTGCTTGCATCAAATACAGTTCCTACAGGGCTATGGGTCTTATAGGGTATCTATATGGAATATTATACAATCTAATCCAGTTCTAGGCCAATAGATGTCGCTCAGCGAACTGCACTGCCAACCTTATGGTGTCTACGCCGCCAATAGTAGTCGGCTGACGGCGGCGTCCACCTCTAGAGCCTCATACTAAGAAGTTCTGCGGGGACAAGATTTTCTTGGCCGCAGTCCCATTCTATTCGGTCCCTATGGCCTCCAATTTCAATCCCATGAAATTTTCTGGTCCCATAGTCCCATTGGTTTCACAGCATGACTTTTACTTTGACAAAGTTAGCAAAAATTATGTGAGTAATATTCTGGAATCCGTGGTCCACGATCCTTAATTTTGGTCACACTCCCATTTAGTTCCATTCTATTCGGTCCCTATGGTCTCCAATTTCAATGCCATGAAATTTTCTGGTCCCATAGTCCCATTGGTTTCACAGCATGACTTTTACTTTGACAAAGTTAGCAAAAATTATGTGAGTAATATTCTGGAATCCGTGGTCAGCGATCCTTTCATTTTGCTCACAGTCCCATGCTGATCTCAGTCACATTGAGTCCTTTGGTTCCAGGTCTTAGACCCATGGAACCATAAATAGTTTGACTATTATCGGGCAAGGATTTAGAAGGGGATCCAAACCTTAATCCAGGAAAATTGTAAAGAACTTTTTATCCCTAAGCCTAATAATCAGTAAATGTAGGAGTGAAGGTTGACCTAAGGAATAGAAGCTGCCAATAAAATAAAATTGGAACATTGATAAGTGATTTCAAATTTTCTATTGTGCCATTATAGTAAGCAATGCTCAGATGATTTCTTGCACATTGTCATCATGTAAAACACATTTCAAAAAATAAAAATTATTCAGATTTTTTAAATGCCATGAGACTCTCCTTCCAATAAAAAATGAAAAAATATATTTGACATTGTAGAAAAGACTATCGTGCAATTTGATTTTATGATCAAGATTACAGAAAATATATTCATTCTTTAAAGATTCTCAGGTCCCTAAATGGAAAAAGATCAAAACAGGGTCAAAATTAACTGGGAGTTGGAAAAATTTGTCAACGTTTTATCCACTTATTACTACTACCATCTGTAGAAGGAATGGGTAGTTGGCAGGTTTGCTGTGGGGTGACATTTTGGCCCTACAACACATACCACAAGAAATGTCTGCAAATCCGCATCACAAAACAAACACCAAATGCGATGCGGAGATCCCACTCACACGCAAGTCTGGTAGATTCTCAACAGATCAGAACTGTGAAGAAATGTTTATTCAAAGAAACCTTAATCATCACACAGTTGAAAGTAATATTTCTGATAGAAAAATGCTTGTCTTTGAATCCAATTGGATTTCAAATAAGCAGATGTCACAAGAGTTGTTAGTAGCCCATTAGTTTTAAACTGGCTTTTGGGCCAAATATATATATATATATATATATATGAATTAAAAATAAATATATTGTATTATTGTATTTTATTTGGGCCAAGGCTTGAGCCTCATAGAGCTGGGTGCCCGCAGGCTAAGTCCCCGGTATATTTTAGGTCAGCCAGCCGCCGGAAAATTTAGACGGCTGAGCAGATTGATAACTAAAACTATATCAAGACAAACGAAATGTGTCATAAAAAGGAAGCCGCATTTAATGTCTTTGATATGGTAGTGACGTTTAACATTGATTAGTTATTCTCCCCAACGTTGAATTTTTTTGTTACGTTTTATTGTATTAAATGTGTTATAGTTTTTTTAATGTTTTTATTAAATTTTGGTTCAGCATATGTCAGATTACCTATAAGCGTATGATGAACCTTTTTGCAAATAGATAGTTTCACAATACTGCTTTCATTATATACGATTTTTACAGGGCTATAGGCCTTACAGGGTTCCATATTGAATATTATACAGTCTAATCCAGCTACGCTGCGTCGCCATCGCGCTACCAATAGTTGTCGGCTGACGGTGGCGCCCACCTCTACAATAGCATTCTTATAGAATATGTGTCTAATTTGAGTTTATTTTTTTCGCTACATTATTCCTTAGAATAGAGCATGATTTCTTTTTTGGGTTTACTTTTGATGGGGAGGCATTAGGGAATAAAGACAATAATCTTGAACAAATGCGGATTTAAATAACTTTGATGGTATATGTAGCCGTCTAAATTTTATTTGGATTGCATTTTCCCTAGAGCCTTTAACAGTGTGCTGCTTTTATGATTAAATATCTTTTCTAAATTATAGATGAGCTTATCATTCAATCTTACCAACGCTAGTGAGGCATAATCTAACACATATAAAATTATAGCAGCAAATACAGCTTTTAGAATCTTTGTTTCCAATATGCTCGCTATGCATTGTGAAACCGTTTTTATCATTTGAATAATGTGTTATTCTTAACTTAGATCTATACTGATTGTAAGCCCTAGTACCATTTCATAATGTTAATTGCCTTCAAACCTCCCATGTATATATTATCTCACATTTGAGACAATTTTCACTGCTCCATTGTATTATATTATTAAACTCTGTGATTATTCTCATTGTTTCTCTATCTATTGGTGCAAAACTGTTGATATCATTTGTATTTTTTTAAAGGTGATTCTGCTCATTTAAAAATTTCAGATAATCGATATACATTGTAAAAAGTATAGGCCCAAGAAGTTATCTTCGAGGAACTCCCAACTTTACAACAAAATTGCGGGTTTCAAGATAACTCCCCAACCTGAATTACTCAAATTATATGCCTTCCGAAGTAAAATATTGCGGTCCACAGCATCAAATGCATTCGAAAAGTCATATGCTTGGAAGACTACAGCCAAAAACTTCCGATTATCGAAAAATTGTTATATTTGATCCATTTAAAACATTAGAGCTGCAGCTTTTTAATGATTATTACGATATTCAAATTGCAGTTTCTTGATTTTGAATGTTGCCCACACCTTAGCCATACAGTGCATATTGAAAATAACAAAGTACATACTTACTAATCCATGAAGTGATTTTTTGTTTAAATAATGTTAAACAGAATAATTTATTCGTCATTTTATGACGGCCTTATGTATTTATAAATGTGTAATATTAGCTAATTCACTATGAATGGTAACATATACGACAATTACTTGGCATGAGCGTGTATGTTGCAACATTTGTTATCACAACAGAATATTCTATATGAGGAGGCGTCTTCTATATATAAAATGAAATTCTTCATTAGATATAAAAATTTTTACAAATAGGTAAGAATTTTTTAAATGTTTTAAGGAGGAATCTTAAATTCAGTTGATAATTACTATTTTGCTACTATAAAATTATTAATAAATGAATTTCTCAGTTCAATTTAATTGTATGTTCATAAATGCTTAGATGATTGAAGACGAAGTTAGTGCACATTCAAGGACTGAAAAGTGGCTTGCAATTTCACATGAAAAGATGCGAAGTTTAATTGAGTTTCCGGAATTGCTTTTATGTGAAATTCAGAAGAATGAAGACTGCCTAAAGATGCTTATAAAAGATTACATGGATATCTATTTTAAGTTGAAGACTTTTGAAAATACCACTCTAAAAAATGTAAATGAAGTAAATTGTTAATATATGTATATATTTACGCTAGTTACTATGAGCTTTGAATTTGTACGATTTCATGTCCTCACTAAATATTGGTAGCATAATCATCCTGAATCTACAATCCCATGATACTTCAGTTGCAGCCAGTATGGACTGTATTCATGATCCCTATATTTATTTAACTTCAAAGAACTACTCTATCCACAAGAATTTACAATCAAAACTGTTATGATTGTTGTACATGGCATTTGTTAGCAAACGATTTATGTTTCATGTTTTCAAATGCAGACTGCAATGCAGACTGTAAAAAGACAAAAGATTTAGATCATCTCAAATCAGGAAGCATATTGCCAAAATAATTGAATGTACCTGCCGAAATAACTATTTGTTTTAAAATGAAAATGGTGCTCCAATATTGTGTGATACACTGAGATCTACTGGTTTACCATTCAAAATTGTAGACAATTTATCATTCTGAACATTTCTGGCAACTGAATTAAAGTACACGCTTCTGAGTCAGAGTAATGTACAGAAGAATTATGTAGAGAAATGGTAATAGAAATAAAATAAAATGAATGCTTTTGAACTTATTCTCGATCATTGTTTTTGCTGAATCAGGACCAAGGAATTTTTTTTAACCAATCCCGTCAGAAAGAATTTCTTCAGGATCAGAGACTGCCAAAGTTATATTTAAGTGAAATATTGCTTTTCATTTTTAAAAATATTTATAAGAAAACTTTGTGTACAGGACATATAATTTAAATGCCTTTATTTAAGATGCTATATTTCTCTTAGTTGAGCTCGATATTTCAATGATTTCTAAGAACCAGAATATGAAATATTGGGTTACAGAATCTTCATAAATATATTCTTTGTTTGCTTTATTATGCTTGCAGAAGATGATAAAATGGCATTTTGGTTGTTGCTAGTATGGTAAAAAAGTTGTTGCTTGAAGACGTAGTAAATTAATTAATTTTAAGTAAAGGCACTTAGTTTCTAAACCCAAACATTACATGTAGAATAAAGTAACGCCAGAATTTACAAATTTTCTTTTTATTAAATGTGTATTACAGCTTTAGATAAACTTTAAGATTATTCCAAATAGTTACAGCAAATATTTGCTGAATATTTCAGTTTCCATCATTAAACTTTTATAAGATTTCTATTGATTATTTTATCTATAAAACGATTTAATTACATTATTACAATTCTTGAAATTTAGGCCGAAAATTTGGATACAAAGGTGGCTGAACATGATAGCTTGATACGTAAATTGATGGATAAATTTAATAGACTTAACACAAAAACCAGTATTTTGCCAGAATATGGAAGTGAGCCTGATAATGGTGAAATGCTCTGGCCTATAACCAATTTCAAAGCAATATTTGAAAAAAGTGCTTCTGAAGATGACGGACTGTCTTCGCCAGTATTTTTTGTTGGTGGCAGATATGGCTATAAAATGAGATTAAAAGTTTTCCTTCATGGTACAGATAAAGGCAAAGGTAGCCATATTTCTTTATATGCCACACTTTTAAAAACCACTCACGATGCAATTTTAAAATGGCCTTTTCAGGGGATATTCGAGTTCACGTTATTGTCTGGTGATGCTTCAAGAAATCATGTGTCTCAATTTAAAACCACTTACTGTCCATCGTTTCAAAAACCTGTTTCAGATGCAAACCCTGATAATGGACTTTCTAGATTTTATGAATTAAAGAAACTGTTGGATCCAAATAATATGCATATTTTAGATAATACATTGTTCATTAAAGTTAAAGTAATGGAGAACAATTCCATTTTTGTTTAGGATGTTTAGGCGGAATTACAACTTTTTGAATAATTTTTTTACAATTTATGTAAACATATTTTGTAATTTAAATGCATATTTTTGTGACCTTTCCATATATTCAATGAATAATGAGTTGTTTTAAACAAAATTTGTTTTAATAAGTTCAGATGTATGAAATTATTTTTCTTTCATAAACTTGTCTTTAGCCACAATTAACCTAGCATATTTTACAATAGTGACAGTTTATTGTAAAAACTTTTTGCAAACCTCATAGTTCAATAAATATTACTGATATCTAAAATCAGAAAACACTTCTTTGTTTTAAAGCTTAATTCTCCCATGCACGATCCTGTCCGGGTATGATAACTGCTGAGTTTGTGCATGACACGCCTGGACGAGACATAAGTAGTCCATTTACAGAAAAAAATCATTGCTGTTACTGCCTTGGCCTTCGCCCGCCTTATTATCTCAACACTAGGGATGAGAAGAAAAATCGAATTTTTCATTGAAAAAAATATTTTCTCGTCAAACATAGGAATAATTTTTACCATAACACGAAAGCACACTTGCCCATAGATGTATCCAAATACTAGGATTCACAAATTTTAAATAGGCTTGGAGAAAACTTTGTGAAATATTTGAAAAAAAATAGTTACTTTAAAGTTGCCACTTGGTGTTTGGAGTTAGGTATTTAAACTATATATTTGAACCCTTATTATAATTCAGTTACAAACTTTGCTTAGCGGTGTTGCAAGTTCGTCAATAATCATTATTTGAAATGCTAATTGCTTACTTAAAAATTCTCATTATATTGACATTATCTTATCTCAACAAAAAACCTCATTTTGCCGAAATATTTTCAAACTACCCGAAATTCTAGTGTCGCTCTCTTCTGCTTTGAAAAACTATGAAGGAATTTAAAATGCATTCCTTACGAATCTTCAAGTACTTAAATAATTTGACCAAACAGTTACCAGGACCAAAGACAAACTTTCAGCACAGAGACCGCGATCAAATATTTCTGGTCCCGCACACCTCTAATGGAGGCTGCTTTGCTAGGACAGTTTATGCGCAATGCATTTTGGCTGTTAGTGATACATTTTTTCTCACGTCGTTGGTAATAATTTCACAAAAACCACACTAATCTCTTATATATATATATATATATATATATACAAAGACTGCTCAAAACTATTTCAACACCTTGATAAATTTTTTAAGCTGATAACTTGAACTTAATTTGAAGTGCACTTTACTTTACTCATTATAACCACATTTACCAATTTCATGCAACTTTAAAACCAGCGTTTCAATTCAGTTTTAACGAGAAATATATCATTTTTACTGACTATTGAGAGAAATTGGGACACCGATGTTGTGCAAAAGTATTGCAACACTTGAAGTTAGGGTGTTAAAACAGCAACTAAAATATAATTTTGAATTCTTAAATTATTTGAAAATTTGTAGAAAGACAATGAAAATGAATTTATTTAGTCTTGAGAAGTAGCCTTAAAACTAATTATAAAACTTATTATTATTGTAATTTATTGTGGAAAAAAATTTACTGTTTGAAAGTTTCTTCAACAAGAACGTCATAAAATTTCTCAATCATAAAGTCCCTAAATTTGTGCAATATTAGAAAGTTAGTTGCAATATTAGAAAGTTAGTCATTCGTTTCAATTTTCTTCACATGAAACCAAGCATGATCAATTATTTTTAAATCTTGTAACTGAGCCGGCCACTTTGGTAGCAATGCAACTTCATTTTCTTAATAAATTCTTTCTTTGCGTAGAAGTATGGCAGAGTGCATGTTCTTCTATGAAGAATTCTTAACCTTTCAATTTGCACAAAGGAATCTCTTGCAAGATTCTCTACAAATAAAAGTTGAATACATTTTAAAGATCATTCTTTCTCCAGATCACTTAGTGAATGCACTAACCATAGTTGAGCCTTCTCCAAACCTAACAGTCCCAGTGGAATATCTTGGCTGGAATCAATGTGCATTCTCTTGTGGATATCGCCCAAACTCATTTGGGGTGATATGTACTGCCATTTTGTTTCATCACTAAAAAATTATCGTCCCCATTGTATTCTTCTTATGATTCTGACACATGCCAAGAAGCAACAGCAGTGGAGAAACAACAGCGTCATGAAATGTGTTAGTAGTAACAAAGTTGATGACGGTTTAGTTTCTCAGTTTGTTATTATTTCCTGGAAGAAATTTCATGTTTGTAAAAAATTCGACCAATGATAGCTGCACTAATAGAATTTCTTGTGCCCACAAACTTGAAAAGCAGTCAATTTTACATTTGATTTTAACATTAAAGTAAGAATCACATTAAAGTAAGAATCACTTGTCACAAGCTGTTGTTCTTAGAAGATAATAATATTTTCCCTAAATTTGACATTACATTAAGATTGTAAGCGTCTAGTAGTCCGTCTGACAGTTAATGTTGAACTTTCTGCAAGAGCTGCTATTTTCCTGATGTACATGATCTGAAAGTGCTTAAAAATGATAGTCATACGATTAATATCAGTTGTGTATTAAATATTAAGGTGGTATGTAAGGTTGAAAATTAACTTCCTGTAGATTTGAGACCGAATAGAAAGAAAATTCATCTATAAATATCAAATAGATTAATGTAGCATATAGTGTTGCAATGCTTATGATCACTATCAAAGTAACTAGTCAGGTATAATTTGAATAGCTTGCCACTTTGAGCAACAGTAGCAGCATCAGTTTGAATGGAATATATATATATATATATATATATATATATACA
>CABFPE010000007.1:2976253-2995139 GCA_900660155.1 Hofstenia miamia | reverse complement strand
TACAGGGCAATAAGTGTGCTAGCCATCCTAATAATGGCTACATGTATGGAGAAATAATTAATTATAAGTAATTGATAACATAAACATTCATTATGCTTGTTCCGTTTGTTAGGTTAAAATGAAATATATATATATATATATATATATATATATATAATAGTTCCCCTCCTCATAAAAAAAGCTGGGTGCGCCCCTGACTAATGTAAAAGCATACATTACACAAAAACTGAGTGATTAAGTTCTTAAGCCATGTTTGTTGTAACAATGTTTAATCATGCAACAAGGAATATAATTGATAGAGGAAAACTCGTTTTCTGGTAGCAAACACAAAGTGGCGAAATGGTTTGCTAAACTTAAACACTATAGTTGCGCGAAGTAAACATACATTTTCAAAAACGAGATAGAAATATCCGCCAAAACATATGAAATATACCATTGATAAATCAATAAAAATTGAAATGTCTGATATATATGAAAAAGCCAAGTTCATTTTCACCAATATGCAAATAAAAAATGGAAAAATATTCGCCACGCTTAAGCACTACACACATGAAACAAAACGTATTGTATATAAGCTGTTTTTATGCAGACCAAGTTGTTGTGCAGAGCTTCCCGCATCTAGGGAATTTTCACAGAAGTATCACCATTTATTTTTTGTAGTTGACATGGGAAATCACGACGCATAAATTTGTTATCCAGATTATTCAGTACATTGTAAGCTATTGTATCAATAATAGTAATGCATTAATTCATTCTTCCAAAGTTACACGTGTTTCCATGATGAATTAACCATTCTAAATGCGTAAAAATGTTTGAAATAGGTAAACAAAGCTAGTTAATGGCGTATTATTCAGACGCAAAAAGTGCGTGGTAATTAGAAGACAAGTTGCTAAAAATTTTGAAATACAAACGTCATTTAAGTAAGCTGATGTATCCTTAATAGTAANAATACATTAGTTCACCCATCCAAAATTACTTGTACGCCCAAAACACTGTTTCATTTCTAACAGTGCGCGACACCATCGAGGGTATTTTGTCAAAGCGCTATAATTTTGACCAATAATAAAACTCGTTCCGAACGTTCTGATGATGTATTAGATTCTTCATTTGTCAAATTGATGGCTCGTACACAGCCCCAAATGTTTTTTGGAGTAAAAATGGATGAAATATTCTAAAAAANTGTATCAATAATAGTAATGCATTAATTCATTCTTCCAAAGTTACACGTGTTTCCATGATGAATTAACCATTCTAAATGCGTAAAAATGTTTGAAATAGGTAAACAAAGCTAGTTAATGGCGTATTATTCAGACGCAAAAAGTGCGTGGTAATTAGAAGACAAGTTGCTAAAAATTTTGAAATACAAACGTCATTTAAGTAAGCTGATGTATCCTTAATAGTAATACATTAGTTCACCCATCCAAAATTACTTGTACGCCCAAAACACTGTTTCATTTCTAACAGTGCGCGACACCATCGAGGGTATTTTGTCAAAGCGCTATAATTTTGACCAATAATAAAACTCGTTCCGAACGTTCTGATGATGTATTAGATTCTTCATTTGTCAAATTGATGGCTCGTACACAGCCCCAAATGTTTTTTGGAGTAAAAATGGATGAAATATTCTAAAAAACAATAAATTGAAATATTTCAACATCTAAATATCTAATAATGAAGAAACGAATACAACTTCAAAATTTTTTAAATGTTAAAATATGCAAACATAATATATATCCACGAGAGTATAAGAGGATTAAATAATCCATGTAAGTCAACAGACCGTTAAAAAAACACCGACTTATCCACTCTTAGGCCCATTTTGTATTGAAACGGCAATGTAGCAATAACTTCGTCAAATGAATTGCAGAAAAAACGTATGAGAGCTCCAAATAATCGTTATCGGTTAATCTATGCGTTTTTATAATTGAATACCCAAGTTTTTTTTACCCTCGTTGATGTCGCTATATTTTTAAACTCTGTGATTATTCTCACTGTTTCTCTATCTATTGGTGCAAAACTGTTGATATCATTTGTATTTTTTTAAAGGTGATTCTGCTCATTTCAAAAATATAGGGCTAAGAAGGTATCCTTGAGGAACTAACAACTTTACAACAAAATTGCGGGTTTCAAGATAACTCCCCAATCTGAATTACTCAAATTATATGCCTTCCGAAGTAAAATATTGTGGTCCACAGCATCAAATGCATTGGAACAGTCATATGCTTGGAAGACTACAGCCAAAAATTTCCGATTATCGAAAAATTGTTATATTTGATCCATTTAAAATATTGGAGGCAGCTTTTTAATGATTTATTACGATATTGAAATTGCAGTTTCTTGCTTTTGAATGTTGCCCACACTTTAGCGATACAGTGCATATTGAAAATAACAAAGTACATACTTACTAATCCATGAAGTGATTTTTTGTTTAAATAATGTTAAACAGAATAATTTATTCGTCATTTTATGACGGCCTTATATATTTATAAATGTGTAATATTAGCTAATTCACTATGAACGGTAACATATGCGACAATTAGTTGGCAAGAGCGTGTATGTTGCAACATTTGTTATCACAACAGAATATTCTATATGAGTAGGCGTCTTCTATATATGAAATGAAATTCTTCATTAGATATAAAAATTTTTACAAATAGGTAAGAATTTTTTAAATGTTTTAAGAAAGAATCTTAAATTCAGTTGATAATTACTATTTTGCTACTATTAAATTATTAATAAGTGAATTTCTCAGTTAAATTTAATTGTATGTTTATGAATGCTTAGATGTTTGAAGACGAAGTTAGTGCACATTCAAAGGCTGAAAAGTGGCATACAATTTCACATGAAAAGATGCAAAGTTTAATTGAGTTTCCTGAATTGCTTTTATGTGAAATTCAGAAAAATGAAGACTGCCTAAAGATGCTTATAAAAGATTACATGGATATCTATTCTAAGTTGAAGACTTTTGAAAAAACCACTCTAAAAAATGTAAATGAAGTAAATTGTTAATATATGTATATATTTACGCTAGTTACTTTGGGCTTTGTACTTGTACGATCTCATGCCCTCATTCAATATTGGTAGCATAATCATCCTGAATCTACAAGCCCATGATACTGCAGTTGCAACCAGTGTGGATTGTATTTATGATCCCTGTTGATCTCAACAAAATGCTTTATTAACAAGTATTTGCAATTAAATCTATTATGATTGCTATTGACGGCATTTGTTAGCAAACAATTTATTTTTCGTAATTCCAAATGCCGACTGCAATGCATTGGTTTGTTCGTTACATGCACTTGGTGTTTTTTTAAAAAAAGACAAAATATTTGCAGCATCTCAAATCAGGAAGCGTATTGCCAAAATAATTCAATATACCTGTCGAAATAATTATTCATTTCTAAATGAAAATGGTGCTCCAATATTGTGTGATACACTGAGATCTACTGGTTTACCATTCAAAATTGTAGACAATTTATCATTCTGAACATTTCTGGCAACTGAATTAAAGTACACGCTTCTGAGTCAGAGTAATGTACAGAAGAATTATGTAGAGAAATGGTAATAGAAATAAAATAAAATGAATGCTTTTGAACTTATTCTCGATCATTGTTTTTGCTGAATCAGGACCAAGGAATTTTTTTTAACCAATCCCGTCAGAAAGAATTTCTTCAGGATCAGAGACTGCCAAAGTTATATTTAAGTGAAATATTGCTTTTCATTTTTAAAATATTTATAAGAAAACTTTGTGTACAGGACATATAATTTAAATGCCTTTATTTAAGATGCTATATTTCTCTTAGTTGAGCTCGATATTTCAATGATTTCTAAGAACCAGAATATGAAATATTGGGTTACACAACCTTCATAAATATATTCTTTGTTTGCTTTATTATGCTTGCAGAAGATGATAAAATGGTATTTTGGTTGTTGCTAGTATTGTAAAAAATTTGTTGCTTGAAGACGTAGTAAATTAATTAATTTTAAGTAAAGGCACTTAGTTTCTAAACCCAAACATTACATGTAGAATAAAGTAACGCCAGAATTTTCAAATTTTCTTTTTATTAAATGTGTATTACAGCTTTAGATAAACTTTAAGATTATTCCAAATAGTTACAGCAAATATTTGCTGAATATTTCAGTTTCCATCATTAAACTTTTATAAGATTTCTATTGATTATTTTATCTATAAAACGAATTAATTACATTATTACAATTCTTGAAATTTAGGCCGAAAATTTGGATACAAAGGTGGCTGAACATGATAGCTTGATACGTAAATTGATGGATAAATTTAATAGACTTAACACAAAAACCAGTATTTTGCCAGAATATGGAAGTGAGCCTGATAATGGTGAAATGCTCTGGCCTATAACCAATTTCAAAGCAATATTTGAAAAAAGTGCTTCTGAAGATGACGGACTGTCTTCGCCAGTATTTTTTGTTGGTGGCAGATATGGCTATAAAATGAGATTAAAAGTTTTCCTTCATGGTACAGATAAAGGCAAAGGTAGCCATATTTCTTTATATGCCACACTTTTAAAAACCACTCACGATGCAATTTTAAAATGGCCTTTTCAGGGGATATTCGAGTTCACGTTATTGTCTGGTGATGCTTCAAGAAATCATGTGTCTCAATTTAAAACCACTTACTGTCCATCGTTTCAAAAACCTGTTTCAGATGCAAACCCTGATAATGGACTTTCTAGATTTTATGAATTAAAGAAACTGTTGGATCCAAATAATATGCATATTTTAGATAATACATTGTTCATTAAAGTTAAAGTAATGGAGAACAATTCTATTTTTGTTTAGGATGTTTAGGCGGAATTACAACTTTTTGAATAATTTTTTTTCAATTTATGTAAACATATTTTGTAATTTAAATGCATATTTTTGTGACCTTTCCATATATTCAATGAATAATGAGTTGTTTTAAACAAAATTTGTTTTAATAAGTTCAGATGTATGAAATTATTTTTATTTCATAAACTTGTCTTTAGCCACAATTAACCTAGCATATTTTACAATTGTGACAGTTTATTGTAAAAACTTTTTGCAAACCTCATAGTTCAATAAATATTACTGATATATATATACATATATACAAAGACTGCTCAAAACTATTTCAACACCTTGATAAATTATTAAGCTGATAACTTGAACTTAATTTGACTACATTTACCAATTTCATGCAACTTTAAAACCGGCGTTTCAATTCAGTTTTAACGAGAAATATATCATTTTTACTGACTATTGAGAGAAATTGGGACACCGATGTTGTGCAAAAGTATTGCAACACTTGAAGTTAGGGTGTTAAAACAGCAACTAAAATATAATTTTGAATTCTTAAATTATTTGAAAATTTGTAGAAAGACAATGAAAATGAATTTATTTAGTCTTGAGAAGTAGCCCTAAAACTAATTATAAAACTTATTATTATTATTATTTATTGTGGAAAAAAGATTACTGTTTGAAAGTTTCTTCAACAAGAACGTCATAAAATTTCTCAATCATAGAGTCCCTAAATTTGTGCAATATTAGAAAGTTAGTCATTCGTTTCAATTTTCTTCACATGAAACCAAGCATGATCAATTATTTTTAAATCTTGTAACTGAGCACTTTGGTAGCAATGCAACTTCATTTTCTTAATAAATTCTTACTTTGCGTAGAAGTATGGCAGGATGCATGTTCTTCTATGAAGAATTCTTAACCTTTCAATTTGCACAAAGGAATCTCTTGCAAGATTCTCTACAAATAAAAGTTGAATACATTTTAAAGATCATTCTTTCTCCAGATCACTTAGTGAATGCACTAACCATAGTTGAGCCTTCTCCAAGCCCAACAGTCCCAGTGGAATATCTTGGCTGGAATCAATGTGCATTCTCTTGTGGATATCGCCCAAACTCATTTGGGGTGATATGTACTGCCATTTTGTTTCATCACTAAAAAATTATCGTCCCCATTGTATTCTTCTTATGATTCTGACACATGCCAAGAAGCAACAGCAGTGGAGAAACAACAGCGTCATGAAATGTGTTAGTAGTAACAAAGTTGATGACGGTTTAGTTTCTCAGTTTGTTATTATTTCCTGGAAGAAATTTCATGTTTGTAAAAAATTCGACCAATGATAGCTGCACTAATAGAATTTCTTGTGCCCACAAACTTGAAAAGCAGTCAATTTTACATTTGATTTTAACATTAAAGTAAGAATCACATTAAAGTAAGAATCACTTGTCACAAGCTGTTGTTCTTAGAAGATAATAATATTTTCCCTAAATTTGACATTACATTAAGATTGTAAGCGTCTAGTAGTCCGTCTGACAGTTAATGTTGAACTTTCTGCAAGAGCTGCTATTTTCCTGATGTACATGATCTGAAAGTGCTTAAAAATGATAGTCATACGATTAATATCAGTTGTGTATTAAATATTAAGGTGGTATGTAAGGTTGAAAATTAACTTCCTGTAGATTTGAGACCGAATAGAAAGAAAATTCATCTATAAATATCAAATAGATTAATGTAGCATATAGTGTTGCAATGCTTATGATCACTATCAAAGTAACTAGTCAGGTATAATTTGAATAGCTTGCCACTTTGAGCAACAGTAGCAGCATCAGTTTGAATGGAATATATACATATATATATATATATATATATATATATATTTACGTATTATGAAATTTTGCTTCAATTATTAATGCTGCTTGCACCATTATGTTCTCTTTATGTGCTTGATTAATTGTCTTTGATCAGGTGTTGCAATATTTATATATATATGAAATTGAGCTCAAGAAACTCGTTAAATAAATAACATGTACAGTTTCTTATCAAGACATACCGGGTGGCTACAAAGTCACGCAGTATGTTATTTTGGAATTTCACACTCTAAATGGATATATTGACAGCCAATAGAAATTTAAAATTTCTCATTGATTAACGGAAATTATACAGGATAATTCAAAAAGAATTATCCAATTTCATTATACATTAATTCATACACCAAGTATTCTCATGGAATGAATCATTAATCTTCATTTCACCAGAAACTACAAGAGGTTAGGCCTGACTTCATTTTTCAACAAGAAAGAGCTCCTGAACAATTTATTTTTAGAATTTGTAATAGGTGTGCATGCAAATTAGAAATACTTATACTAATGTTTTGAAGAGGTTTGATTAAAGAGTTCATGTAAAAATTCCTCATCAAGTAATTTCAATAAGTCACGTGAGGTGGAACAGCAAAGACATTTGTGCAATGATGTTTGAATTATTTGTAGGAAACATTGCCAGAGTGTGATACTCCTGAATAAGTTTATTATATTCAACCAGTCTCCTATGTGAAGTTACACACGTTGAAAAATGAAATTTGAAATTTTTAAAAACGGTTTTTGTGAATAAAATATTGCAATTCTTAAAAGTTCTAATTTTTTAACAAAAGTGAAGAACAACAACATGGACGCAGTCTATGACACTAACCCTTGAAAAATTTAAACAACAATGATCCAGTGGGCCAATGAAGCACAAAAAACTAGTAATTTCAATTTCATGATTAAATTTTCATTAGTTTTTGTTTGTAATAATTTGCTGGGGCTTTTGATGCTAAACAACATCAATACAAAAAGAAACAAGTACAATATTACAATATGCATGTGCAAATGTATGTCAATGGTTAGAAATTCAATGAACTCCAAATAATTAAGCTATATTTTTAATGCTCTATTAAGATAAAAAGTGGTAACGTTATATTGTATTTGGTTTGGGAAAAATATTACAAAGCTCATTGGAAAATTAATTACAGTTAAAACTTTCAGAAAAAAGGTTAAATTTTAGACCACCTTAATATATGTACATTGCCGGACAAATGTCTTGCAACATCATAGTCATATCTTTTAAAGTTATGGCATAGCTCTAAAAAAAATTTCAATATATGTACATACCAGGATCCACAATTGATCAGCCCTTCTTTTGGTGTATTTTCCTTTCAATTTGGGTTAACTAACGCATCACAGTGCTAATTTTCTTTTAAATATACTTAGAAGTCTTGCAACACCTTAGTTTCAACTTATTCATTCCCGAAATAAATGAAAAAATCTACAAAACAAATAATAATTTGATACAAGAGAATGAGTAAATATTGGTACAAAATAAAAAGAAGTAAAATATTACAAATTGAGCGAAACAAAAATGAGTTTTTTCAAACTTGATCGTGCTCGCTAGCTCTTAACTACTGCTTCAACACGGTGAGGCATTTGTGAGAAAAAATCCTTGATTTTTTTCATTTTGAATCCTTCTACAATCTCCATATTTGAAATGACATTTGAGATCATTTTTTACCTAATGTTCTAAATTTCGTTGCCAATTTTGAGGTCAGGAGGTGAGACGGCCCGTTATGGAAAAGAGTTACGCATTATTTTTTCGTGTATATTCCATTAGAAGTTAAGCGTGGCAGGAGGCACCATGCTGATGGAAAAGCTGGTCTAATCTAAGAAAGTGAAGGAAACATCCACAAAGAATTTAACAGTAATTTCCTGCATCAGGCATGACATAATATCTAACGATCTTTCTCAAACCTCCACTTCGGATATTCCCCTATGCTATTATGTTTCACCATAACGTTTTAGTTGTGTACATTGAATTATATTTGCTTTCAGCTCTTTGTTACTAAATATCACATTGGTACAAATATTCACAGAAACATTGATGGCTCTATTGCACCATGCAAATCTAGTCTTCATCTGCTTATCCGTCAGAAATTTTACTTAACGGCCACTTTACACACCATTCCATATTTAGACAAAATACGTTGGCGCTGTCTTGGTTGAAACACTTTCAGCACTCGTTCCTTCTTTATATCATATCACTTGCTGGGTCAGGGATGCATATTTTGAGGTAATACACATGGAAACTTGGCATGTAATGACAATGAAGAACTTTTATAGCAATGAAATTAATAATTCATTTGCTAATCCTAATGAATGAATTTAGTTATTAATTAATATCCGTGGTGTTGCAAGACTTTAGTTGAAGTAGGAATTGAAGTGTAATTAAAGAAATAGTTACTGCGGGTTGCTTAGGTCGTACAAATCGAAAGGAAAATACATCAAATGAAGGGCTTATCAATAATGCTATCTAGGATGAACATATTTTGAAGTTATTGCACATTGTGGNAAACACAATGAAACTTTAACTTATAGGAATTGTGTAAATGCTGATCAACCAGAACCAGGGGCGTACCCAGGATTTTCTGACGGGGAGGGGGACATCATTGTTATTCCCTAATGATGAAAATTTTTGAAAATATTGAGAAAATAGACCCTAAAAAATGCATTTCACGATCCTCGATTTTAAATTTTTCAATTTTTAACGAAAATTTTTTTGATTTATCCAGTCAAAATTAAATTTGGAAACCTGACGGGGGGGGAGGGACATTCCACCATGCCCCCTGGGTACGCTACTGACCAGAACCCATTACCGATACTTTTTATAAAGCCCAATCTACGTTCACCATTACATGTATAGGATAGTTCATCTAAATTATGATTTCCAATAGTTATAATAAACTGTTGTTGCTCAAAAGAAGAGATGTGTCTGCGTTCGAATTTAAACTAAGAATTTACAAACCAATTCTGGAAACCTACTTCTCAGTCTGGTTGCAAATCGGGGGGAAAATTTCTTAAACTTTTCCGCCCTGTTTCATGCTGATTCAGAGAGGTTTTTCAATTCGACCCAAACAAAAGACGGAAATTGATTTCTTCCGCGGTTTGCAAAAATAGGGGGTGAGTTTAAAAAAGTGCTGAAGAGCCTATTTTACGTAACAGTAAACGCAAATCAACCCAAGTGCAGTGACTGCTATATTTTTTACAAACAATGAGCTCAAAAATACAATTTACATTATGAAAACTTTACATTGTCTTATGCTGTTCTAAAATACAATTTAGGCCTATCAAAGTACAGATTTTATTATATATTTCTAATACAGTAAAAATTGAAAAAATACTTTGGCCAGAATAATAAACATGGACTGAATTTGCATTAATTTACATGGTCCCGTTCTGATTTGAACCTGATATAAAGTTTCGTGGGCCAACACATCCTACCCACCAAATTTCCGGAGCATGTAAATCTTTGACCGCAAGTTCACTCCCATACCCAATGAAGAAATTGTAATATTGTCAGGCTTAGTGGTTGTGTGAGTTTTTACACATAACATGCACAACACAACAAATTCATAAATAATATATATATATATATATATAGTTAAATAGCCTTTATTTCCTTGCTTACTGATTGCACAAATTTCATACATACAATTTGCAAAAAATGATATGTACAACTATTAACAATATATACAAACATATTTACAAAATGAATATACAGAATGTACAATTAAATAAACAAAAGCTACAACAATGAAGTAAAAAAAACTAATAATAAAAAAAAGAAAACAGTACAACAAAAAGGAATAAAATTAACAAAACAGAAAGAATATTGATTACTTTCGCCAGACATTTTGAGTTTTTGAATATCCAAATATGAATTGGTTTGCAAGCAAGTTTTCTTTAAGTATTTTTTTAAAAGTTCTTAAATTTGATTCATTGCGAAGATTTGAATCTAACTTGTTCCAAAGATTACAGACATTTGTAGTATATGCTCTTTCCAAAATATACTTTTTATTTGTACATTATTGATGCATTTATTTGTTCTTTTGTTAAACTTGAATAGACTAAATAATTGCTGATTTCGATTAATGTATTTAAACATGTGAACAAGACTGGTATATATGTCAAATGCAAATTGGTGAAAGGATTGATGCTTTGTGTATGAAATCACTGATTGCTTGTTTATTAACATTAAACATCGTACAGATACACCAGTTAAACACTCTATTTATTTGCTCCGTCTGTGTAATACTTAGATCATGTAGTAATATGCATGCATACCTATAGTGACTTATTACAAGTGCATCTAGAACTGCTTTACTGTTAGTAATCATTTTTATTTGTTTTAAGTATTGAATGCCGCATGACATTTTCCGGATTTTTTTTCGAATGAAGTTATATCTGAAGTTTCTCTCAATTATGACACCCAGATATTTAACTGTATCAGTTGGCACAATATTTGGCGTGCTCTCAGAAACAATTTTGAATAAATTGTTTCAACTTGCTTGGTGTAAAAACAATAAACTGGGTTTTCTCTTTATTCATTGTTAATTTATTTTGGCTGAAGTAGATCATATATATATATATATATATATATATATATATATATATATACATTCATAATGTTTCCGTAAGTTTAAACACACTTTTATGTAAATTTTGCATTCACACACTTTTATTAGGCCATAAAACTATGTGTGCCATTGCCAAACACTAGTTGAAGTAGAAAAATCAGTGCTAAATAATATAATGCTATGTTAATTAGCATTGTTGTTACGTACAGTTAATGAAAAGCTAATGTCATAAATTGTACTTGACAGGAATTCATTGAAATGCACTTTCCTAATGACGTAATTAACAAACGTCAGATTGCGTCATTTATGAAATGAATAAGATTTCTACAAATGTATTTCCACCCCAATTTTGTCAAAAATAGTTAGGCGAGGATTTCAGAGCTTTTGAGCAGCATATCATCTACATAAATATGTTGGGATCCCAATAATTTATTTTTGCTTTTGAAGCTAAAATTTTGGATATTTCAGTGCGTAATGATTCATAACGCGTAATGATTTCGTTACGAGCAGTCGGCTCTGATGAGCGCGCTTTGCTGAAAACAATTATCTCCGCAGCATCCGCAGATGCTTCGTTAACACAATTATCGCGCACGAAGTTATTAGCACCGTTTAACGCATTGTCAAAAGAAGAACTCTGTACATTTCATTCACTTCTATCAAAACTTTCAGAAACATGCCACGCTGAAGAAGATGCAATCACCATTGATAAACAAACACAAATCACACCAAACAACTGCAACACACAAACACAAACGTCATCACCAGAAAATCCAACGCCTGAAGATCTGAATCACTCCAAAATCACAGCGAGATTCCACCCAAAAAAGCTAAGAGAAGACACAGATTTTCTCATCATAGGAACATCGATGCATCGACACTTGCGTTCAAAGCACCTCATTAAAGGACACACCGTCACCGTACATTCTTATCCTGGAGCAACAATAGACGATATTTCTGCTACGCTACAAAGTTATGCATCCAACGAAAAAATAAAGAACGTCCTCATCACTGTCGGACGAAATGATATAATGCAGAACGTTACTGACATTAAAGATAAGTTTTCTAATTTACTTAAGCACGTTAGTAACCATTTTAGGAACGCTAAAATCCACGTCGGGGAAGTTGCACCATTTCCGAATAACCACACCCTCACTAAGAAAGCCGCAGAACTAAACATTTTCTTTCACCAAAATTATAAATTATTAAATTACACAGTTTTTAAAATTACTAATACTTTTTATTTAGGAAATCACCCGAATTCTACATTGTTGACACGTAACGGCATACATTTCTCCATTCGCGGTTATGCAAAACTAGCTTTAGCAATCAAGCATTCCTTTGAAGAACCGCATCTAGTTAACCGCACGCAACGTAACCCGACAATTAGGAGCGCCACGCGACCTTTCAATCCTAATCAATCAGCACTAATTAATCAGCCTCGCGTCACACGGAGGGTACCCTCTACAACCCATCGCTCTTACGCAGAAGTCGCCGCTACTCCGCAAATATCACCAATTAACACTGCACGCGACCTAATTCAGCAGCTAAGAAACTTTTTAAATGTTAACTATGTCTTGCGAATTATTATATATTTGTTTCCAAACGCCCAGGCTACGGAGAACATACAATAACCCTAAAATTAAGTTGATGTTTACATCAAAAATTTTACTATTTACCGTTATTTATCTCATTGGTACTCATAACACTTGTGAATTCGATTCAATTTTGCCAACACCTTTCTATCTTCATATCCATAAAGCATCTTTTTTTAGTAAAAGTAAAAATTTTGTTGTTTCGCTCAATCCCATTTTCGCTATTGTTATCAGCATTAAAAAGAAACTAATAACTGCTATTATATATTTCCTTTTATTAACTGTATATGGTATTGAAACAAATCCAGGTCCGATTTTAACTTTCGAATCTTTCTTTAAAAAGCTAAATGGAATCACAAATTCTGTTAACTACTTACATTTGAACTTTCAAAATCTTAGCAGCAAAAATGTTGAATATAAACAATTAATTTCAAGCTTTAAAAATGATGTCATCTTAGCTATTTCGGAAACTTGGTTAAAAATTGACGATCTTGATAGTATGTGGTCTTTTAACAGCGAAAAATATACAGTATTTAGGAGAGACAGATTATCCAGCAATCCATTAGGTAAAACAAAAGGTGGTGGAGTTCTATTTCTAATACCAAAGTCATTTAATCCAAAACAACGCAATGATATTGGGAATAATCTAACATCTAATTTTGAAAGTCTATGGGTAGAAATTAATAATCCAATAAAAAATTCTCAATTTAAAAAACAGTTGTTAAATGTATCTTACTGTCCAAACAAGAAATTTGCTAATCTATTTATTCAGCAATTAGAAGAGGAATTATCTTTAGCTTGTTCTGAAAATAAAGATTTAATGCTACTTGGAGACTGGAACCTAAATTACTTTAACACTAATGAACAGTGCAAAATTGACCTAATATTAAATGCTTTCAATTTAAAATTGGCTAACGCAACACTGCCGACTAGAATCACATCATCAAGTACCACGCAAATTGATTACATTGTGCTCGCCGAAACAAATAATGCATCATATAGTTTTTACTCATCTGAATGCCCTTTTTCTGATCACTGCATTACATGTATTGAGTTTTCTAAATCTGAATCGTCTTCGAATAATGTCACAAAGTGGATAAAAATCCGTGAAAATAGTACTGAAAATATTAACAATCTTAAATCGGCAATTTCTTCAGAAAACTGGCTTCCTGTGTATACTGCCCCAAATGCAAACACAATGTTGATACATTTTTTAGAAATTTTTGAATTTTATGTAAATAAATTTTGTCCAGAAAAGAAAATTATGATTAAATCAAATCATACAAGCATTTCGCACACATCTACGCATAGTAAACCATGGATAAATGAATTTTGCAAAACATTGATTCGTGAAAAAAATATCGCATATAGAATATTTAGAACTTCCAAAACTCATAGAAATTTTGTTGCATATAAAAAAGCTAGAAATTTATCCAATATTGCAAATCGCAAGGCGTTCAATGAATACATTAGAAATGAATACGCTCGTTTGCCAAATCAAAAGTCAAAGTGGAAACTTATTCATGATATCAGTAATAGTAAGAAATCTAAATCAAATTGTATTAATTCTATCAAAAATGAAACTGGGAAAATCATCACAGATACCTATGAAATTTCTAACGAATTAAATCAGACTTTTATTAACCTAGGAAAATACAATGGTCCAACTGTTAAGTATGAAAATAATTCGCCTAAATTTTTTCAATCCGAATTTTCTTTCCGTTTTACAACAGGTTTAGAAACATTAAAAGCAATTCACAAGCTTAAGTCCAACAAATCAAGTGGGCCTTCCAACATTCCTTCATGGGCACTTAAAGTCACTGCACATACGATTGCTAGTCCCTTAAATTATATATTTAACGAATGCATACGAAATAATTACTTTCCGGATTACTTAAAAACTGCTCATGTTACTCCCATTTTTAAGAAAAACGATCCTGTACTTGCGAAAAATTATAGGCCAATTTCGATAACATCTCCAATAAGCAAAATATTCGAGAGATTATTGCACGATCAAATAACAGAACACCTAAATAAATATAATCTTTTGTCAAATACTCAATTTGGATTTCGAAAAAATTTTTCAACTTCTGATGCACTTTTAAAAGCTACAGAGAACTGGAGATCTTCACTTGATGCAAATAAATTCGTTGCTATTGCTTGCTTAGACCTTTCTAAAGCTTTCGATTCTATTAATCATAGCATACTTATAGAAAAATTATCACATATGGGATTTTCTTATAATAGCAGAAATTTGTTAACTAGTTATTTGAAGCATAGATATCAGAGAGTAAAGATTAGCGATGTTTTTTCAGATTGGCTACCTGTTAATAATGGTGTTCCTCAAGGAACAATTCTTGGTCCCCTTCTTTTCAGTATATACGTAAACGATATGCATATGACAACTGATTGTAATTTAATTCAATACGCCGATGATACATGCATATTCAGCGATAATAAATCAATGCACATGGCAATTGAATCGATAGCATTAAATTGTAACAAATTATGTACGTATTTCAGGATGCACAGGTTGCTTATAAATGAAGATAAAACTGAATTTTGTATTTTGCAGCCCACTAAAAATACTCACGATGTTTCAGCCTTAACCCTTAATGTCAGTAATACTAGCATCCCGACTGTAGATAATTTCAAGTACCTAGGAGTAATTTTTTATTCTAAGCTAAATTTTGAATCTCACATTAATGCAATAGTTCGAAAATTAGCCATTGGTATAAGAAACATGTCAATGAAACTAATGCAATTACCAGCTTGTGCAATAATTCAATTTTTTCATGCATTTATAATGAGTCATCTAAATTATGCAAATATATTATTCACTGATATAAAAGATGCTTTTTTCAAGAAACTTGATGTGCAATTAAAATGGGCACTTAATGTCTCAAAGAAAAATTCCGCCAGAACTAAGGACTACATTTCCAAATCAATCCTTTTTCCAAGACAGCTTGTCATTTTGAATACTATGTTGACATTTTTTAAACTCATCAAGAACTTACCACCTTATAATACGATTTCAATGCCTGGTTTTATTCATAAACAAAACTCCAGATCAAAACATTTTTCCTGCATTAAGTACAGAAAAAAAGTCTTGAAAGAATCATTTATTAATACCGCTATCAGAACATGGAATTCATTACCTAAAGAGATAAAGAATATTGAAAAACTAAGAGCTTTTAAGAAACAAATTAAAATTTATCTTAAGCAAAAGTATATCTCAGGACAATCATGGCTAGGATACAAATTCTACAACAATGATTACTCAACAACCCGTACTTGAAATCTCCTAGTAATTTCTCCCTAGCCTGTTAGATTTATTGTATAGTATACTTTGCTTTTGCATGTATTTGTATGTATGTTTGTATATTTTTGACGCTATTCAGATAAATTATCAGTTTTTAATTGTCAATATTTATCTGAATAAAGAATATCTTATCTTATCTTGTCTATTTTAGTGATTTATTATGTACAAGAATTAAGAATATTTTGAACAAATTTGCTTTTTGTTTATTATTTTAAATTTAAAAAAATTCATGGGCTTTGGGTATGGATTCTTAGGTGTTTTGAACTTCTTTTAAATTTTCAATTGGCTGTCTTGACAAATTTAATTCGTGTATTATTAATGGAAATTTAAAAATGACAAATTACTAAACAGCATTTGTACTTTCACTTTAGAAACTAATAATAAATTTTGTGTTGTAGTATTTGATAGTAGTTAGTCATACAGCAATTTCATTGGCCAATATATAGTCGTTTGTGCATTACATCAGCTATTCAAAGAATCATTCTTGAATCATATATCGGTGAAACTAAGCGACATCTGGGAATAAGATCTAATGAGCATTTAAGAGGTCATCTGAATTCAGAAATTTTTACCCATCATCATCAAACTAAGGAAGATCAATTTAAAATTTTACTAAGTACTAAACATCCGAAAATAGCAGAGGCAATATATATAAAAGAAACAACAACGGGTAAATTATTAAATCAACAACAAAGCATGATGCCCTTAAATTTATTCTAAGTGTATGTAATAAGATCTTTTATATTTAGTGTAGTTAATTGTAAATTTATTTACCGCATATTTTGTAAACTGACGATGATGGTAACACATCGAAATCGATATTTAAGACTGTCGTCACATTCAAATAATATATATATATATATATATATATATATATATATATAAATTTATACATATATATATATACATATATATATATATATATAAATATATATATAAATAGCTAAATAAAGCAAAAACTAACTAACGTAAGACAGGTATAAATTCCGTTTTATTGCTGGAAAAGTGTTTTCTGAGAAATTCGCAAATTGCGCAATATTATATCATTGTCTTAAAACTTATTACAATACAATATAAAAATGTATTTGGATAAACATAAGGAGACCCTTAATAAGATTTAAGGGTGGCCTTGATAAACACTACAAATCTTTGTGTTATGCTTAACATTTTAGTTGAAAAGGACACCGTTATTTCACATTGTTTGTTATCTGACAGATAAATATGTCCTATTAGAACGCAGCTGTTTTCTGTATATTCTGATAAATCGCTCCAACATTCAGGAAATTCCAAACATAGGTAAGTAGCTTTAACTTTTGTAAAAGATTTTGCAATTTTTTTATGCGTTGTAACGAAAGCAGAGCTGATCCAGCGTTTTCTACCACATGCATATTTGCTTGCTATTTTCAAGAGGCCCTATCAATAACCTAAGATAAGTATATGCGTAACAATTTTTACATAATATAAATAACTGCAACGATAAAATAAGCGAAATTGATTTGGCATAGAGTTTTAAGAGATTTTTAAAGAAATCTCTATTATATTATATTTTCTTAGTAAATTATTGTTAAACAAATAAATGGAAAAAGCAATGAAAAGTCAAAAACTAAAGAAATAGTAAGGCAAGAAATTACTAATTGAATATCTAAGTTAGGACCTAATTCAAGTTGTTTTCAAATGATAATGATTTTATGGATAATTGTGTTTTTGGTGTCATTTTTTAATTGGGTGTTGTTGTTCCCAACAATTTGAGATGCTTTCAGATGCATTGGAATCATGTCGAAATCCGCCACTGGAAAACCACCAGCTTAAGTAGTTTCAGCCCTAGTAAATAAATTTGGCAAAAAATTGCCAAATATTTGGAAAGGATTTGCAAATCGATTCCAAATATTTGGCAAATATTTGGCAAATTTTCCAAATTTTATGCAAACTTTCCAAATATTTGGCAAATTTTCCAAATAATTTGCAAACTTTCCAAGAATTTGCCAAATATTTGGCAAACTTTCCAAATTTTGGGCTAAATGAATTTTTAGATTATATCAAATATATTAAACAATTATACTCATACATTTATGCAAAGCATTAAAATTTCATTAGTTAGTTATTTATAACAGCAGTTGATGAAAATGCCTACACAGTATACAATTGAGGGTATACAGAAATGTAGAGACCCAAAACCAACAAGTCATGGTCTAAACTACAGCAATTAACTGCCAACCAATTGCATTTATGCATTGGCATGTCAGTCAACACTATAACTTCAAAATAATGCAACAGTAGATATATACCAATTAGGCGTGTTTATATTCCATAACAATTCGCTCAAAATTTTGGCAATTATGAATTATAATTTAAACATCTATAAGTATGGTAGACTTAAAAATTATTTCTGGTATGAACATTAAAAGTAAATGAACACAGGTGATAACGCTAGTCCATAACTAGTACTAATTGAGTACATAAATGTTGCATAAATTATTCTTAGATATACAAATATTTTAATTATTTATAATAGTAGTCAATAAAAAGTTGAAATTTTCGTTATATTGGTTTCAAAAATGTTTGAAATAGTTTATTATATATTACGCAAACTTTTATTTATTCAAATAAGCTGTAAATTAATGAATGTTCAAATTGTACAAATTTGGAAGATTTGGCAATTATTTGGCAAATATTTGCCAAATATTTGGAATATTTCCATTTACAAAAATTATGCATTTTTATCCAAATATTTGGCAAATA
>CABFPE010000007.1:2952455-2976119 GCA_900660155.1 Hofstenia miamia | reverse complement strand
ATGCATTTTTATCCAAATATTTGGCAAATATTTGCCAAATTTTCCAAACGTATTTACTAGGGAGTACTAAGGCTCTGTGCAGTGGCGTGCGCAGGGGGGACATAGTGGAATTCCCCCCCCCCTCCGTCAGGCTTCCAAATTTGATTTTGAATGGATAAATCAAAAAATTGAAAAATTTAAAATCTAGGATCGTCAAATGCATTTTTAGGGTCTATTTTCTGTATATTTTCAAAATTCTTCGTGGGGCTTGGCCCCGCATTGGGTAATAACGATGATGTACGCCTGTCAGAAAATTCTGCGTACGCCCCTGGCTCTGTGGATGGAGGTAGTTAAAAAAATAACCATTTTTTGAAATTTTATTAGCAATTTCCTTTTAAGTGCCTAATCACTGTCTTATTATTGTTATATTATAGTATGCGGATAAATGAACGTGACACGATGTATTTCAATTTTTCGGGTATTTCCGTTTGAAACATCAAAATGACACTGAAGTTGTAAATTGCAAAATAATCAATTTTCCGCAAATCGTTGTGTTACAAAAAGTTTCACATCAATTCATCATGTCAATGGGTCTCAATAGACCTGATCGTGGCAAAATCATTTGCTATATTTTTTGCAGCACAGAAAGATTGCAAAGAGAAGCCAAAAACATTACTGTTTCACAATTTCTCGTATAGGAATGAATATACACTCGATCTACTATATTCTCAATTGATTGGAATCGAACAACTCAAATGAAATGAAAGCTGGTTGGGGGAAAGTCAAAATTCAGCCCAAAAGAAGAACAACAAATTGTCAAGATGTTCATGAATAAATCCGGATGTTCTCTGAGGAAATCTGCTTCCAAATTCAATGTTAATGAAAAACAATCAGGTGAATTCCCAATGTAAAGAAGCAAGAAAATCTATCCAATGTTCCCGAAATTCGCCCAATAGAGAAGATCTGGGCTTTGCCGAAGGCTCTGGTTTATGAAGAATGCTCTCATCCGTCGAAACAAAACTAAAGTCAAGGAACTGCAGAGACAAAATATGACTCCTACTTCACCTCATTGAAGAAGAAGTTCAATCAAAAATGCCGTGAACAGCTTGGAGTCGCTAGAAAAATGAATTGTCAGACTTGGCACTATTGAAAATTTGATTCTACTTTCAGTTTTTGTCAAAATTATAATAATTATCATTCAAATGAAACTAAGTTGGGCTCGTTTGAAAGCTTATTGTTAACAAATATTAAAAATATAATAGGCAATTTTGTGGTACTAAGCATAGCAGTACCACATAGCTTCAAATTTTGTAACTTCCATTTATCCGCATACTATATTTTCTTCCAGAACATCTCAATAAGTTTTCTAATTTTGACAAAAAATTTTCTTGTAAGTAAAATTACTTATCCATTCTACTGCTTTCACTTTTAAATAAGCTTCCCCAAAAGCAAATTAGGTGACATTTTGGAGACATTTCGTTATTATGGTTACATAGAAGTTATTTCTGGTTAATTTGTTGCTAAAGCATGTGTTGTTTCCAAAATTCAATATTGAAATAACTGCAATAATTTCTTGGTTGTTTTGTCTCCAAATGTTGCAAAAATTTTAACAATTTGTAGGTAATTCAGCTTAGTCATACCAAAATATTTTATCATTAATACACTGTGGTTGTAATATTGTTATTCATGGTCTGAGTAGAGCGCAAAGCCATAAATGAGAACTTATAATGCATTGCAATAGCTTATTAATAGGCAGGGCGGTACTCTTGGGGGGCAAAGGCGGCCCCCTACTTATTTCTTTTTTAAATTTTATGGGGACGTGGGGGGACGAAAATATTATTTTGTTTAACATTATATTGTTTGTTTAACAAGAGACATCGCGTTCAAAGTAAACTATTAAGTAAAGTCATCTACATACATTTCATAGTTCCATAACTGTGAGTTTGCATCACGAATAGCAAGTAATTGATATTTTCTCTATAAATATTTGTGTCCACCATTGGCAATTTTCAGAAATTGATTTTTTCGACAAATTACTGATGCTAATCTACATTTTGATTACGGTGTAGGCGTACGCAACTGGATTGAAGTTAAATATTAGCACAGATCTAATGGCTTGGTTATGGATTAGTGGAATTATAACTAAGAAAACTAATATGAACTGTTCGAAAAGGTATTAAAATTTTTCGCTATATAATGTGACTTGTTGCATTTTGCATTTTTAGCTAATCAATCTTTATGATTTTGTTTCTTACCTTGTTTTATGAAAGCAAATTAGGGTGACGGCAAGGATTGACGCGGGTTGCGAGTGTGGGTCGGGTAATGTCGCTTAAAATTTTACGGGTGTGGGTTGGTAAATAATTTCATTTCCTATTATAAACACATTAGTATGAATGCAATTTTCTTGCATTGAATAACATTCAAATAATCAGTGGCGTACCCAGGGGGGGGACATGATGGAATGTCCCCCCCTGTCAGGTTTCCAAATTTAATTTTGACTGGATAAATCAAAAAATTTTTCTAAAAAATTGAAAAATTTAAAATCTAGGATCGTGAAATGCATTTTTTAGGGTCTATTTTCTCAATATTTTCAAAAATTTTCGCGGGGCTTTGCCCCGCATTAGGAAATAACAATGATGTTCCCCCGTCAGAAAATCCTGGGTACGCCCCTGCAAATAATATATATGAGAAGGAATTGTCAACAATGACTTGCACTGTACGCTGACCTCTGATGTTAAAAACTAAAGGATTTAGGATTCAATTGCTAATTCACACAATATACAATTGTAGGTATATATATATATATATATATATATCAGAGGCGGCTCGTCGGGGTGTGCTAGGCGTGCTAAGACGCCTGCTCTATTTTCCTGTCCCAAAAATAATGTGCACTGTGCAGTTGTATGTTAATATGTTGAATAATGTTTGTTTGAGATCAAAATATGCCTACAGAAATGTCGTTGAACTCCTTTTCCATCAGCCACATTCACACAAATATTTTGCATGGANACTATATAGGATATTTAGTACCAAGACATGGAACGGCTCGTGGAATCGCAGATGCTCTGACAGATTTTTTTGAAAAAAATGATATCAGGTTCAGCACATTATTAGCAGTAGGATGTCATGGGCTGCAACTAATACTGGTACTAGTGGCGGAATCATCAAACTTCTGGAAGAAAAAGCCGGTCGCCCATTGCATTGGTTTGTATGTATGTTACATGCTAACGAATTGCCATTGCGCCATTGGTCATCCTCATTTGATGAAAAAACATCCGAAAGCTGTTCAAGATGTCGTAAAACCAGTCATACAGAGGAATGCATTTTTCTCACAACCCGAAAATGTTCTTTTGTCGATGCTTTCTGATGAACTGCCATAAAATTCGAGAACTCGCATGGAGAAAAATCAAAAAAGCAAGAAATGAGTTGACACATCAAAGTAAAATCAGAAAATTTTCTCTGCCAAAATTGAACTTTGAGTGCGAGGACTATGTGAATATGATCGATTGGCAACAATTTGTGTCAGAGCCACCATTGACAAGAAAATTCACATTAGAAGAAATTGAAAACTTCATCTTAACTCGAGCCACTTTTGAAGTCGAAGAAATGCCTCTTCACACAGGCTGTTGAACGTGCGATCAAGTTGGTCTCCGACGCTCCCGGATACCATCCTGCAAACGAATTCCGGCATTCAATTCCAAAAAGGACTATGTTAGAAATGAATAATTTAATTGTACAAAATTTTCGTTCATTTTCATCGCTTGCTTGTTTCGAATATTTTTCCTGTGTAATTTAAAAAATAGAGAATAGTTTTATGTACTGTCTGATAATAAATGATGGAAAATATGTTTAGTTTCCTTTCCATAATATTGCAAGGAATTTATTATTGCTCTTAACAACTTTGAAAACAGAGAAACTCTAAAATTTCGTTGAAAAGTCGATAGACCCATGAAACTTGGATATTTTATAACACCTTCTGTCTTATAGGAAACTCTAGATCATGATTGATTTTCATCATATTTGTATCAATTGTTTATATGACCTCAAAAAACATTTTAAACTGTCAATCATTTCATTTCAATACCATGTCTTAAAATATGGAGAATTTGTTTTGAAATATTTGGAAGCAGTTACTCACAAATTTCAAAATAATATAAGAACCTCTAAAACTTTTAGTTTCTGTCTGATAATTCACACAAAGCATTTTTACGTTCATTCTAAAAAATTCTGGTCCCCCCTAAAACGATCCACCTAAATATATATCAGAGGCGGCTCGTCAGGGTGTGCTAGGCGTGCTAAGACGCCTGCTCTATTTTCCTGTCCCAAAAATAATGTGCACTGTGCAGTTGTATGTTAATATGTTGAATAATGTTTGTTTGAGATCAAAATATGCCTACAGAAATGTCGTTGAACTCCTTTTCCATCAGCCACATTCACACAAATATTTTGCATGGATTCGATGACATTGGAGTATCGGTAGGGTGTGCTGTCAGATATTAGAACGACTGAATGATTTCCCTCTGACGAATTACCAGTGATCAACCAATCAAATGCGAGATTACCTCAGCCACTCACGTCAAGGAAAACGCGAGTGGGTGTGCTAATTGAAATCAGGACGACCGTCTGTTGCTCGCCTTCTCTCCACTGACAGCGATCTCACCGACTGTTTATACTTCACAAGACATGGATGAAATCAATACAGTGAACTTTTTAATAAACAATCCTTTTTCTCGACTATCCAGCGAAGAAAAAAAAACTATTGTTGAACGTGGGAGACATACACCTAAAATACATTGGTCAGAAAAGGTTGGAAAGCAGAACAGAAAATTCAACTCCTCGTGGTTCGACAGAAAAGAATGGTTGACTGCATGTCCGATGCGTAAGCGATTGTTTTGTTTTCCGTGTCTCTTGTTTGATACGAAAAGAGAAGCGTGTCATCCTTGGACCGTTAAAGGTTTCGATGACCTTGCACATTTATCAGGTGCTATTTCAAAGCACGAAAAGTCGGTTGCTCATGTGGATAATAGTGTTAAATTGAAACTTTTTCTTAAAGTTTCACCTATTGACGTCGCATTGTCAGAAGCACGAAAACTATCTGTTGATATTCACAATGCTGAAGTGAGTAAGAATAGAGATATCCTACGACGACTGATAGATATTTGCCTACTTTTGGCGAAAAATGAACTCGCATTCCGCGGACACGACGAATCTATCGACTCAATGAACAGAGGTAACTTTAAAGAGATAAGTGCTCTTATACAGAAGTACGACCCCTTATTAAAAGAACATTTTGAAAACTCTTCCGTCTTCAAGGGTGATTCTAAAACCATACAAAATGATCTCATATTTTCTATTGCTTCTGAAATTAAGAATGTAATTCGTTCACAAATTAATGATAGCGACTTTTTTTCGATCCTTGTAGATGAAACATCTGATCGCTCTGTTAGAAGCCAATTGGCAATAACAGTACGTTATGAAAGGAACGGTAATGTTTACGAACGCTTTCTTGGGCTCTCTGATATCTCTATCAGCCAAAATGCAGATAATATTTCTAAAACAGTGTTAGCTAATATCGCTGATTTCGATCCCAAGGCAAAGCTTGTTTCTCAAACATACGACGGATGTTCTACGATGGCAGGTTCTCGAAATGGAGTGCATACTGTAATTCGTTCGCATTACCCGATGGCGCTTTATGTCCATTGTTTTGCGCACCGCTTGAATTTATCTTTATCGAGAGCTTGCTGCTCTAACCAATACGTTAAGAACTTTTTTTCTGATATTTCATCTTTTCATGCTTTTTTTAATCATTCAGCAAAGCGCCGCTCCCATCTGAGTGAAATTTGTGGTAAAAGTGGCAAAAGAATGATATCGATAACTCCAATACGATGGTCGTATAATCACAGAGCTGTTTCCGTTGTTCACGAAAATTTTGAAAGTTTATGTGAATGTTTTTCGTCGATACGTGATAATAACAGCGACTGGGATTGTGTGACCATAGATAAAGCAGGGTCTCTGTTGGGTAAGTTGAGAGATTTCAACTTTATTGTTATGCTTGAAATATTCAATACGACTTTGCCTTTGTGTCACATTTTGTTTCAAAGATTACAGAAGGCTTCTTTGCTTTTGCACACAGCTCATGGTGCTGTTGAGCAAACCATTGAGGATTTGCGTAAACTTCGGTGTAGTGATGTGTTTTCCAAAATCGCGACAGCTATATCACGGTTCGAAACAAGCTGTAACATGCAGACTCGAAGTCAAGCATTTGAAAGCGAAGCCCACAGATTGGCACATTATGAATCAGTTTTCTTCTCGATCATCAATATATTAATTCAAAATCTTCAAACTCGTTTTCAAGATATGACAGTCTTGTCCTTTTTCACTCTACTAAATCAGGACCAATTTCATAATTACAGACGCGAATTTCCACTGAAGATATTTTCTGTGTTAAAGTATTCTGTATACAAAGATTTATTTGATTTTCCTCGATTGAAATCACAGTTGTGTGTCGTATACTCGTCTGATCAATTTAAGATGGATATCAGTGATATGTTAAAATTCATTTATGACAATGATCTTCATGATGCACTCTCAGAAGTTAGCAAGCTCTTGAAATTAATTTTGACTATCCCTGTTACCATGGTACTGGTTGAGCCTGAATCGGATCGAGTCAGTCCTCCGGTCAACGATGTTAGAAGAAAGATTGGAAAGTCTCATGCTAATTTCAGTTGAAAATGAAATTGCTGATTCAATTAGCTACAATGACATCATCGATCGTTTTGCATTAATGAAGGACATGCGCATAAAGATAATTATAAATAAATTGAACGTTTTTGTCATTTATGCATACCAAAAATACAACATCCTAAATACTCGCAGTGTTTTTTCTGTACATGTACCTTATATCAAAATTATTATATCAAAATTATGAGTTATAATGAGGTCCGGAAACAAACAAATAACGGTTTGGTGGTTTTATAAGACCTAGTATCATTGATATTTCATTTGACGTTTACTAGCACGCCCTGTAGTTCGGGGCACGAGCCACCCCATATATATATATATATATATAGTTGATTAAATTTAGAGGTGTAATACAGAACATTAATACTATTCTTAAACTATAAAATTTCGCATGTATGACTTTTAGAAAGCAGAATGTGTCAGAAATCTTAAAGAAATATTATAATTAAGTAATAATCCATGATCGCTTTATTTAGACAATATTTTGCAATGAAGTCACAGCAGAAACACTACATGACTATGCTTTTAATAACGCTTCAAATCTGGATCTCAGTGACTGGCAAATGATAATTTCAACATGCGGATCCCTCGAGATCTTAAGGCCGAAGTACTATTTAAAAAATACAGAACTAAAAATTCTTCTGAGCCATTCCCAACGCGCAGCTGTCGTCTTTCGCTCTGGAAAAGGCCAAAATAAATATCTAGCATACAACAACCCCATATCTGGGGCTCAATTTATCACTAAGAAGACAGGTAAGTGGAAAGGCATTCCATACCATAAATTTCAATAACGATAACTAAGTTCTATATTATGCCGCAAATCATTTACCATAATTTTTATTGTTCTACAAGTTGATGATTAGGGAGCGAATTTATCATTTATTCAAAGTGATTCAAGTAAAATTAGCATTCTATAAAGCATCTTCCTGCTGATAAAAGATGCTTCTAACCAGGGCCCACTGAATATATATCAATTTAACTTGATATTAAGGTTTATAAATTTTGAATAGACTTACCATGTACTTAAATAATTTTAATATTAGAATATTATTAGAATTGTGGAGCCAATGACCAAGGATGTGCTCGAGAGGTGCTCAGGGGAGCTCAGCTCACCTTCTTGAATTTGATTGAAGACCCAAACCCTCTTATTAATTACAGTATTTAGGAATACAGCAGGGACAGTAACATTATATTTGCTCTATCATACACATCTTTTAAAAAGTTTTAAAGTCATAACTTTTTGCTGCTAAGCTCTGTGTTGTACATTTGCTTTTTCAATATATCAATCTAGAGAAAGTTGAATCAGCTTAATTGCACAACACTAAGCCATGGAAAGTAAATTGATTTGTCCAAATAAGCCTGTTTTGTGATGAGATTATTAAAATGAATGCTGCTTAGACAAGTTCTGTGCAAATAGAGACATTCCATTTTTTATTGAAGGATCAACGTGGAAATATGTTCTTCTTTTAAAAATCTGTGCAAGTCAAATGTCAGACACAAACCTCTGTGGTAGGAATTCTTTTTAGATGCTTTTGTAGGGAACGATGAAACGAAAAATTTACAGTTTGTCGGTACATCTTTGTCGTTATAATTTCAAATCCTTTGGTTTTGACTAACATCAAGAGATCAAACTTAGCCAGATGTTTGGAATTTATATGTAATAATTTTATATTCCACGTGGCAATCTTTACTGTTACAAATTGTTTCGTATATAGTGTTGGACGTATAAATCACGTGATGAAAATCAACCTGAAGGTTAGATGACGTGTTTTCATTGCATGCTCAATTTATTTCGGTCTGTAAAATGAATTTTTTAACATGTTTGGATGTACACACAATATTGAATTTTTGAATGTCATGTTATTTCAAAAAATTTAATTGGTTAAGTCTAAATTAAAAATGATCTCTAAGGATTTCTAATTGTGCTATTTCTTCTATAAAAGTGTTATGAAGTAAGTAATACTTTGATAACATTTGCAAGTTAATCATCATGGGTAGATGAGACTTGTGTAACCAATTCAGTTTCCTGCACATCACAGAAGGGGGCTTGCAATGAAAACAATCGTGATCAGAAACTTACAAAATTAATAGCAAAATATATACATGAATAAAACTGACTTCAAATATTTTGATAATTGCAATATATATTACAAAGTATTTCAAATTTATAATATATTTTCAGGCAAATGTAGGCTTAATTGTGCTGGGAGTTAATTTAAATATTGCAAAAATATAAAATTTATACAAAATTCATTCGATAAAAAAATCAATTAAATGTATAATCTTAGTCACACATAAATGTATATAAATGTATATTTTTTTCAGAAATTTGAAATAAACATGATATTTAGCAATTTTAGCAAAAAGCTATGACTTGCACTCTTGCTACAGAATATAGAGTTATATAAAAGTTGATACCTTAGTAGTAGAGGGCCAGTTTCAAACAGGCAAAGGCCTTTATGTCTCATGCTCTTCCTGTACATTGCCTAATGCGATCAATTACTGGCCTCACTAGAAACGGTACTCAGTACTAGATGGATGCCCCGATCAGATTTAAATCGAATGAAGAACTGATTATGTTTTCGTTTTCTTCAAAAATATGTAAACGCTGAATCAATATACTGGAGTATGCAATTAGAAGGAAATAAACCCAGAGCTGCATTTAAGCAACTAAAGAAATTCTAAAACAATATAGGAGCCAGTACCACAGATGGAAAATTTCCATCCTTCTTGTCATCGACCATTTCATTCTGATAACCACTACTGCAGATGAAACTTAACCTGCACTGATGAAAATGCTTAAATCCATAGATGCTTAATAGTTTTTAACAAAATCTAAGCTAATCATTACAAGCTAGATTAAAAGTTAATAACCAAATCATTAGCTTAAGGAATATATTTGCTTAATAAATTTTGATCATGGCACAGCACTGATGAAAAAGTCACCGTTTTAAGGACGGCATGACATAAGCACGACATGGCACAGTTTTAGCTCTGTGGTGGCGGCCATGGCGAAACGATTTTACATTTATAATATTTGCTGCCAAATAATATGTATTTCAAAACAGAATTCATAGTGTATAAATATATGTGTATAGATTTTTGTACTTCAATTGATTTATTTAGGCATATTTCCGAAGCTAGCAAACTTTTACAACTCTTTTGAATTTGTAGAAGTTGCGTGGATTATCATCTATATCGTTGCTGTTTCACTGATAACTACGGAAATATTTTACATCACCAAGCACACAAAATTAGTGTTAGATTTAGGTGGAAAAGTTACAGTTCAGGTTTAGGAATGAAGTACTTACAATTTAATTGACTAAATATTTTCATGTTTTAAATAGATCAATATATTTTATTTTTATTTACAGGAAAACTTATAAATGTAAAATTTAAACATATATTTTGAATTGAATTTAAACTGCTTTCTTTAAGAAAAAGAAATATCGTAAATAATGATTTATATACAAATATAATGGTAAAATCTATAAATATGCATTTCGTGTACAATTAAACAGCATTTTTTCAAAAAAAAAGAAAAATTGAGGAATTGCTTCTTTGGAAAATATATGTCAGCACCAAAAGGCCTTACAAGCCAATTTTTGTTTGTTTAGTAGTTATTGTGGATTTAATATTTTTTTTATAAAATAAAAATATTTTAATTATAAAAAGTTGTAAAAAATTTAACTACAAAGTCTCTGTATAAAGTTGAGCTGACTTGCGATATGTTTCTCAATAATATTATCATAAACTTTTTTTCAGAGTGCTGTAATTTACTAATGAAAAACGTTTTATTCTTAAGTTGGATTTGAGACGTCAAAGTTATTAAAATAAAAGTCACCTGGCATCCTGTTTGTTCTGACAAAACTGAAAGCGTATTGCGACACAAATATGATTTTTAAGAACCCATTTCAGCTCTTAGTAAAAAAGTGTGGATTGAAAAACCTTTAAAATAGAAATCTACCCTCACCGCAATGTTTTTTAAGATTTTAAGTCCTTTTCACTATATGAATGGGATAATTTTATTGCATAATACTTGATAAAACACATTTGAATTTGGTGGTTAATGAATATTGGACATTGAAAATTCCATAGAACATTAAAAAATATTTCCAATTTATAATTCAAAACAGGATTTAAAGACCTTGTCAAGACAACATTATGAGCTAGATAATCTACTTAAACTACTTATGACCATAAGAAAATTATTTTAATGCATACTTATCCTTAAAACAAAGAGGTCCTAACTATATGTTTGCCACAATTCAGATATTGAAGATTATCATTACAAGAGATTTCCTAAGTATAAAATTATATCACAATTTTTACTGTTTCCAAAACGTCTATGTATTACCTATATTTACCTGTATTCGAGTAAATTATTTTAAAGGTTTTGCATTCTAGAAAGTATATATTAATTAAAACATTATCATTAAAGTCTAGAAGATACTTCCTCCATAGAAATTTAAAAAATATTTTTGAACTATCTATTTTAGTTTTTGTAGGCAATAAAATGGAATTAATTATTCCAAACAGGAAATTATGAAATAGCCATATTTCAAGACAATTACTTGTAAACAACATCTATCAGAAAACAAAATACATCATCAATTGTGATTCCAGTTCTTTCTTCTTTTAAATGATGTACTGCGCAGCAAATGTGGTTAAATATGTGTATATATATATATATATATAATATATATATATATATTATAAATAGCTAAATAAAGCAAAAACTAACTAACGTAAGACTTGTCAAAGATTGGTTAGTAAAATATTCTGTGGCATAGATTACCGGTATAAATTCCGTTTTATTGCTAAATGGAAAAGTGTGTTCTGAGAAATTCGCAAATTGCGCAATATTATATCATTGCCTTAAAACTTATTACAATACAATATAAAAATGTATTTGGATAAACATAAGGAGACCCTTAATAAGATTTAAGGGTCGCCTTGATAAACACACTACAAATCTTTGTGTTATACTTAACATTTTAGTTGAAAAGGACACCGTTATTTCACATTGTTTGTAATCTGACGGATTAATATGTCACATTAGAACGCAGCTGTTTTCTGTATATTCTGATAAATCGCCCCAACATTCAGAAATTCCAAACATATGTAAGTAGCTTTAACTTTTGTAAAAGATTTTGCAATTATTTTATGCGTTGTAGCGAAAGCAGAGCTGATCCATCGTTTTCTACCACATGCATATTTGCTTGCTATTTTCCAGGGGTCCTGTCAATAACCTAATTTGTTGAATTTCAAAATTACTTTTTCTGATAAAATAAGTATATGCGTAACAATTTGTACATAATATAAATAACTGCAACGATAAAATAAGCGAAATTGATTTGGCATAGAGTTTTAAGAGATTTTTAAAGAAATCTCTAATATATTATAATTTCTTAGTAAATTATTGTTGAAAAAATAAATGGAAAAGCAATAAAAAGTCAAAACGAAAGTAAATAGTAAGGCAAGAAATTACTAATTGAATATCTAAGTTAGGACCTAATTCAAGTTGTTTTCAAATGATAATGATTTTATGGGTAAATGTGAATTTTCATTTTTTAATTGGGTGTTGTTGTTCCCAACAATTTGAGATGCTTTCGGAAGCATTGGAATCATGTCTAAACCCGCCACTGGAAAACCACCAGTTTAAGTAGTTTCAGTACTAAGGCTCTGTGCAGTGGCGTGCGCAGGGAGAGGGGGGACATAGTGGAATGTCCCCTCCCGTCAGGCTTCCAAATTTGATTTTGACAGGATAAATCAAAAACTTTTTCGTAAAAAATTGAAAAATTTAAAATCTAGGATCGTCAAATGCATTTTTAGGGTCTATTTTCTGTATATTTTCAAAATTCTTCGTGGGGCTTGGCCCCGCATTGGGTAATAACGATGATGTACCCCTGTCAGAAAATTCTGCGTACGCCCCTGGCTCTGTGGATGGAGGTAGTTAAAAACTTAACCACTTCTTGAAATTATATTAACAATTTCCTTTTAAGTGCCTAATCACTGTCTTATTATTGTTATATTATAGTATACGGATAAATAAACGTGACACGGTGTATTTCAATTTTTCGGGTATTTCCGTTTGAAACATCAAAATGACACTGAAGTTGTAAATTGCAAAATAATCAATTTTCCGCAAATCGTTGTGTTACAAAAAGTTTCACATCAATTCATCATGTCAATGGGTCTCAATAGACCTGATCGTGGCAAAATCATTTGCTATATTTTTTGCAGCACAGAAAGATTGCAAAGAGAAGCCAAAAACATTACTGTTTCACAATTTCTCGTATAGGAATGAATATACACTCGATCTACTATATTCTCAATCGATTGGAATCGAACAACTCAAATGAAATGAAATCTGGTTGGAATAAAGTCAAAATTCAGCCCAAAAGAAGAACAACAAATTGTCAAGAGGTTCATGAATAAATCCGGATGTTCTCTGAGGAAATCTGCTTCCAAATTCAATGTTAATGAAAAACAATCAGGTAAATTCCCAATGTAAAGAAGCAAGAAAATCTATCCAATGTTCCCGAAATTCGCCCAATAGAGAAGATCTGGGCTTTGCTGAAGGCTCTGGTTTATGAAGAATGCTCTCATCCGTCGAACCAAAACTAAAGTCAAGGCACTGCAGAGACAAAATATGACTCCTACTTTGCCTCGTTGAAGAAGAATATCCATCAAAGTGCCGTGAACAGCTTGGAGTCGCTGGAAAAATGAATTGTCAGACTTGGCACTATTGAAAATTTGATTCTACTTTCAGTTTTTGTCAAAATTATAATAATTATCATTCAAATGAAACTAAGTTGGGCTCGTTTGAAAGCTTATTGTTAACAAATATTAAAAATATAATGAGCAATTTTGTGGTACTAAGCATAGCAGTACCACATAGCTTCAAAATTTGTAACTTCCATTTATCCGCATACTATATTTTCTTCCAGAACATCTCAATAAGTTTTCTAATTTTGACAAAAAATTTTCTTGTAAGTAAAATTACTTATCCATTCTACTGCTTTCACCTTTAAATAAGCTTCGCCAAAAGCAAATTAGGTGATATTTTGGAGACATTTCGTTATTATGGTTACATAGAAGTTATTTCTGGTTAATTTGTTGCTAAAGCATGTTTTGTTTCCAAAATTCAATATTGAAATAACTGCAATAATTTCTTGGTTATTTTGGCTACAAATGTGGCAAAAATGTTAACAATTTGTAGGTAATTCAGCTTAGTCATACCAAAATATTTTATCATTAATACACTGCACACCATAAGGTAACGTTTGGTTGTAATATTGTTATTCATGGGCTGAGTAGAGCGCAAAGCCATAAATAAGAACTTATAATGCATTGCAATAGCTTATTAATAGGCAGGGCGGCACTCTTGGGGGGGGGCAAAGGCGGCCCCCTACTTATTTCTTTTTTAAACATTATGGGGACGTGAGGGGACACAAATATTATTTTGTTTAACATTATATAGTTTGTTTAACATGAGACATCGCGTTCAAAGGAAACTATTAAGTAAAGTCATATACATATATTTCATAGTTCCATGACTGTGAATTTGCATCACGAATAGCAAGTAATTGATATTTTCTCTATAAATATTTGTGTCCACCATTGGCAATTTTCAGAAATTGATTTTTTCGACAAATTACTGATGCTAATCTACATTTTGATTACGGTGTAGGCGTACGCAACTGGATTGAAGTTAAATATTAGCACAGATCTAATGGGGTTGGGTATGAATTAGTTTAATATTACTAGGAAAACTAATATTAGCTGTTCGAAAAAGTATTAACATTTTTCGCTATGTAATTTGACTCGTTGCATTTTGCATTTTTAGCTAATCAATCTTTATGATGTTGCTTTTTACCTTGTTTTTTATGAAAGCAAATTAGGCTGAGGGCAAGGGCGGACGTGAGTTGCGAGTGTTGGTCGGGCATTGTAAATAATTTCATTGGCTATCATCAACACATTAGTATGGGGCATCGTCCCATAATTAGGATGCAACTTTTTTGCATTGAATAACATTCAAATAATATATATGAGAAGGAATTGTCAACAATGACTTGCACTGTTCGTTGAACTTTGATGTTAAAAACTTAAATGATTTAGGATTTAATAGCTCATTCACACAATATACAATTGTAGGTATATATATATATATATATATATATATGAGCAACAGCATTGCAATTTATTGAATGCTTCATTTGTATTATTTTATAAGCTTGTGTTCATTACAATTACAAATTACCATGTAATTTTTGCTTTTTATTTTGAAGTTTGTTTTGAATATGTGTAAGCACATACATTAGAACATACTACATTACAAATAGAATGAAAAATTTGATGGTATATCAAGTATTGTATTCTGTTCTAAGAATGATATTTCAGTGTCACGTGAATATCTTATATAGAAGAAAATGCTAAACCACAATCAGACAATAACTTAAAACTACATTGTAGAAATCCCTGATAGAGTGTATGCTGTACGGTTGTCTATATTGCCATATAAAATATTATCTATGGAACAACTAATTTTTCTTGGTAAGGGCGCAGTTATTTTGTTTAAATGTGCGAATATGATGCTGGTATAATTTCCTTTGTTTTTGTTACCGCTATTAGTATGGTTTGGGTACAGATTTTTTGAAAATGTATATGTAAGCTGGGTTGGGTATGAAACAGAGGTGCACAAGGCTAACGGGTCATATTTAAAAAAAATAAATAATTGATATAAATTACAAAAAGACGCTTATTATTTCGAAATCATTGAATTACACAAATGTTATGTTTGCAGCATTGCCGTGGATAAGGGTAAACCAGGCGGATATGGATATGGGTTTCAAATTTCTTTTTGGGAAACCCACAGAAAAAGTAGTTCTTAGAGGGTGCCTCACGCGTCCTCTCATTTGTAAAGTAAATTACCGAACTCATATAATTTACGCTCATTCGAACTAAAATTTCTGCTCGTCTGTAAAGTCACATTTTAATAATTCGATATAAATAGTTATAATGTTTGTGCTCAATTGTCAATTTACATAAAATATTTCCTTTTAAATTACAACATTTTAAGCAAGCGGTGATTGTTGCTCGGTCAATCAACAGATCTTTATAAAATACGCGCTGCATTACTTTAAACTTTTTAAAAACCTCGGTTTACTTGAGATTTCGGACATTGATGAAGATGCTTATTCCTTTAATAGTGTCTCTGATTGATTTAAGTATATACTGTTTATTTTGTTTATCATTTATATTTAACATTATAACATTATTGGTCAGGAAATACATATATTATTTATACAATATACATTTACGTTTGTGATTCGTAGTCTCTTCAAATTAGAATGTATGCCTGGGCTTTTTCATTGTCAAACGGGCTTTTTAAATTTGGAAACTGCTTAAAAACGGGCTGGCCCTTTTCAATATGGATATGGGTCTGGTTAGGTTTCAACTTTGAAGCTATTGTGTTTCCATTGGTTTTTTCAGTCAATTTGCGGGTTTGTGGGTTTTCTGCGGATTTCCCCACGGTATTTCTTGTAGATATGGGATGGGTATGGGTTTTAGAATTAATATCCACGGCAACACTGCATGAGTGTTTTAAATTGTTTTAATGATTTCAGAAGTTTCTTATGTTGATTTTCATTTGTAGCAAGGCCGTGCGCTTTCAGCAGTGCTATTTCGAATTTGAATCCTAAAATTTAGTCAATTTATTGGCAAATCCGAATCCGAAATATACTATAAATTGGCTTTCGTAATAACTTCCATAACAAAAACATATTTTGCAAATAGAGAATCTTTTACAGGATACTATTTTAAAATGCTGATTTCGACTTTCTAAAAATTATGGGAGATGTTAGAACCATATGTCTTTATAAAGGAAAGTAAATATCATTCGAATGTCAATGAACAACAGCGTTATGTGTTGTTCATATCAATGTCTATGAAAGTATACTTTTAGCAAAACCCTTCAAGCAACAGTCTAAATTTTAAAAACGGGTCACCGGCTCAAAGCTTATCCAGATTACATGGGTGACATTTTTTGACACGGTTGCAACATGGAGACAGAACAGTGACAAATGTGCGACGATTGTGTGTTGATGTACTCTTCTGTCAGCGGCGTACGCAGGGGGGGGGCATGGTGGAATGTCCCCCCCGTCAGGTTTTCAAATATGATTTTGACTGGATACATCAAAAATTTTTTCGTAAAAAATTGAAAAATTTAAAATCTAGGATCGTAAAATGCATTTTTTAGGGTCTATATTTTCAATATGTTCAAAAATTTTCGCCCCGCATTGGGTAATAATGATGATGTCCCCCCCCGGTCAGAAAATCCTGTGTACGCCTCTGCCCTCTGTCACATGACTTAAATTCTGTATATGCTTCTTCTGTGAAATTTGGAGTGCCTCACCGTTGAATGACTGGAATGTAACATGTTATAATGTTTTGTCAAGAATAAATTTTTGTCTCAGTTTTATATTTGAGTTACACTTATTTAACTGATTCGCTCCAAAGTGCACCAATTTACTCCAACCAGATGCTGAAAAACAACGTGTAATTGCCCATTTCATTGCATAAAAAATATATTACCTTTTATGATTTCATTGATCCAGGATATGCTAGTGATTATATAGGAATTAATCGCTTCCTTTCTGTTTTCTAGTAACACTAACTATAATATTGCGCATGCACCGCAACCAATTCGCTCAGTTTACATATTGCTTTAATCACGGCCTGGCAATTTGCACTCCAAAATACGAAAAAAAGCAAGTAGAATAATGCTTTAAACTTTATCCAAGTCTTTAACACACAGAAAAATGGTCAATCAAAAAAGTAAAGAAATATAGACCTAATTGATTTTTAGAAATACTACATTTCCAAAAAACATTTGATTTTATTTGAATGTAGTTTTAGCGATTATCAAATACGCAAATATTTCAAAAAGCTTAGAGAAGTGTTAAATTCTTTATTTTATTTGTAAATAATTTCAAAAATTTATGTCTGTTTATAATGCTGAAATCCCTGAAAACAAACATTTGCTCATTAAAATTTACGAAATATGCAGGAGGTGAAAACAACCACTAGTGTAGAGAGAATGCAGATGCAAAACCAGTATGGAGTAGAAATAAACTCCACGTTATCAACTAATAGAGTTGCACATTGTTATTGGCTTTTTTGTTAATTAAACGAAATCATTTTGAAATTTTTAATTAAATCTAAAGTAAAAGATGTGAATAAAGTTTTAGGTCTGAACGTGATAAAACTTTGTTGTGAATATTTTAATTTCCAAAAAGTTGTGAACAAAGTTGTAAATCTGAACGATACTTAAGAGATTTCTACCTGCTAATGCTTAGGCCACGGTTAGACTAGGTGATTGGTTAAAAGTGATTTGTCACTTTTGAAAGTGTTGCACGTATAAGGCCACGGTTAGACTAGGTGATTGGTTAAAAGTCATCTATCACATTTGAAAGAATTGCACGTCTAACAACCCGAGATAATTAGCGATGTGACGATCACGAAGAAATCGAACGCGCACGATTTCTTCGTGATCGTCACATCGCTAATTATCTCGGGTGGTTAGACGTGCAATTTTGTCAAATGTGATAGATCACTTTTAAGCAAATTACTAGTCTAACCGTGGCCTAACCGCCCTAGATAATTAGCGATGTGACGATCACAAGGAAATCAAACGCGCACGATTTCTTCGTGATCGTCACATCGCTAATTATCTCGGGTGGTTAGACGTGTGATTCACTCAAAATGTGATAGATCACTTTCAGCAAATCACTAGTCTAACCGTGGCCTTATTGGCAGTAAATTGTGTCTTCTAATAAATTCGTAAATTGCGCAATAGTGTATCATTCTTTTCAAAATATGGATTTCGGTAAAGGAATTGCCAAAATTTATGTACAAAACAAGGACTTGATCATAGAATACTAATTAATAGTTAGTAGTCTATGCTTTGATACAAAATAAAGATATATTTTGATAAGAAAGCACTATAAATTTAATATATTAGTTGAAATATTTTACATTGATTTCTAATATTGCGCATAGTAATGTCACATGGCAACACAGCTCTTTCCTATATATTAGCAAAGTTGCGCCAACATTCAAATATTTCTCAAGCGTTAGGTAACCTACTTTATTTCTTAACGTCTTTTAAAGATTTTGAAATTTTTCTATGCGTTGTAATGTAATCAGAAGCGGATCCAGCATTTTCTAACACATACACATATGCTTCCTTTTTTCAAAGGGCCCTGTCAATAAACCAATTTGTTGAATTTTGGTGTATTAATATGGCCATTGAAAAATTTAATGTGCGTTATCGTAAGCAATTTTTATATATCGCTTATTGTCTGGGTCAATTAGTTCCGAAATTCAATATCATAAATTACGTGCCAATACATTTGATCTACCACTTTTAACTAAGTAACTGTAAGGTTTCCAAAGGGTTGGCGTTGCAACGCATTTGGCCAGGCCCTGGAAAGATAACCACTTGTAAATTTTTTTCTGAAATTATGTCTATCATTCATAATAATTATACACCCTATTTGCAAAGGGTTTTAATATAAATTATACTGCTTATTGGGTTTTCTATGTAAGAAACTTGAATGAATACTTTCATTATTTGAATTAATACTTAGATGCTTGAAATAAAGAAAAATGTTGAGTCAGAACGTGAACACAGTAGCGTTCTTTCAATCGAAATATTGCAAAATCGCGAAGAATTTTACAAAGTGTTATCAAGGGAATTTCAGAAGACGGAAAGGTGCATAGAAGTGTTAACAAATGACTTCACGCAAATGTATTCAAAGTTGGATACTTCCGAAAGAACAGCTCTAAAAGCAGCAAATGAAGTAATTCCTCAATATATTTCAAATACAACTATCATGTACATGTACATACTTCACTCTCATAGAAATGTACGGAACTTCTTGTTGAAGTTTATTTCTAGCATTCATAAATTTTTTCTACATCCTTGAGAGAAAAGCTGTTCTTAATATAATTGTGACCTCCATTGACAACCTTCCAATTTAGACTATTGTCAATCAAAATCATTGTCATTGATGTTCAATTATTTTTTATTGAAAAATTGAATTTAAAATTTGATGAAATGGATCCTGTTTCTATAGGGGAACCTCATATTAGCTTGTTTTAAATTTAAAATAACCAATCCATGCAACTAAGGGCATAATATTAACAGAATAATGAAATAATTGTCTAATATCCTAGAAGCGTTGCTTGAATTTTTGATGAAAACTCAAATTGTCTGCAAAAGGAATTTGATTGTTACGGGAAATGTCAATCATTCAATTTTGATGTAGCTTGCAAATGACATTTCTACGCCATCAATATCATTGATGCTAGGCTTTCCTTGGTAAAATCCAGTGGAATAACTTCTAAGAAATACAGGTGTGCTAAATGTGTATTACAAGGAACCAGAGTTGCAATATTTTATTAAGCTAAGGGACCAGAACATTCAAAAAGCACATTAGGGATTAGCTCAAGCCATCCTTGCCCGCTATCAGTCTGCTCACATAAAAAGAGACTTTTTGTAATTTTCAAATCATGTTTGATTAATTAGATTTGGTATTGGCTTGTCTGTTGCAAATTACTTTTTTGCCATCATCAGAAGTTTTTTCACGTAGTACGATGAACTACATTCTAGTATAAAATTATTTTTGTTTCTAAGATTACAAACACTATCCTCGATTTTTTAGATCTCATTAGAAGTTGTCTAAAGTTTTGCTTCTAAGGCTCTTGCACTCTTGACTATGTGAAAAGTCATTCATTTTTTAAGTTCTTGATAATTTCTCTGCAGTTTTATAATGTAAACATTTTAAAGATTTTTTGTCATCGTGAGAAGATAAACATTCTGTTTATAATGAAAAAAGGAAATCTACATTTTTTAGGTGCTTTGATATTTGTAAGTTTATTAAACGAGAAGTCTTAGTAGCAAATTGTAATTTAATGTTGTAGATTATTTTTGTTCTATTCTTAAAATCAAAGGTTCTTTTATTTTGTATTCAATATGAATATATATATATATATATACAAGTTTAACAAATATATTGGAGAGTTGAACATGGCCTATTAATGGTTTTTAATTTTCAATTTACATAACGAACAAAATTGATCTTTTAAGGCCGAGAAGATATTTAATTGCTTGCTACATGCAGTAGAATGGCTTGAAACCGATTCATTCAAAAGTACTTNAAGAAATCATTACTCAAATGAACATTAAGGAATAAAAAGCAAATATTAAACGCAAATTTTAGGAAAAAAACAATATATTTTAAAATATATGTAAACAATAAAAATTAAATCAGTTCTCATTGGTTTACGGATTTCACAAATTGATTAAATGTTAAAAAAATTATTAGGCTATTTATATCAGTTTTTACAGTCTCTATAATGTTTTTTATACCCATTGAAATTGTCAGTGTTAGCTGATTTGTACACTTTTCGAGACCATTTATTGATGTGCATGTTTTCAAAAGATAGTAAATAAAGCTTAGGCTATTTCTTGAGGCTTTACTTTGCCCCTTGTCTATCCACATACAAGTATTTTGCTTATATTGCAAGTTCATGGTTGAAATTATAAATTTTCTTTGAATATTGATATCAAATATCTTCAATAAATGGGAGGTTCCCCATTAAAAATGATAATGAGAACAAAAAAGATTAAATTTTGATGTAAATTATGTATGCACCTGAAATTATTTTGCAGATTCGTATTTGAATAACCAAATGTTCTTAGAAAATGCTTTACTGAAGCTGTAAATAAAATTATATATCATCATGATTTAGTGTGAAAATTTGGAGAGAAGAATTTCCGAGCTTGAAAAATCTATTCGGTCACTCAAGGATGATATTACTAGAAGAATCAGTACAAATTACAATTCGACATCTTATTTAAGTGAACCATTTAATGGTGAATTAATTTGGCCTATTGCCAATTTCAGAACACTATATGAACAAAGTAATATCAATGATAATGGACTTTCGTCTCCCACATTCCTAGTTGGTGGCAGGTATGGGTACAGAATGCGTCTAAGAATATTCCTTCATGGAGTGGACAAAGGCAAGGATAGTCATGTATCATTATATGTAAGCATTTTGAAAACAGATCATGATGCAATTCTAAAGTGGCCATTTCAAGGAATTTTTAAATTTGTGTTGATGTCTGGTAATTCTTCTAACCACCATGTCTTCCAGTTTAAATCAAATTCTTGTCAATCATTTCAAAAACCAGTATCTGAGGCAAACCCTGACAACGGACTCTCTAGGTTTTATGAATTGAAGAAACTTCTAGATACAAGCAATAGGCACATCTTAGATGACACGTTGTTCATTCAAGTTAAAGTTGTAGAGAACAATATATCGTTTTAGGATGAAATATATTCAAATATTAATGTTTGCTTTTAATATTCAATTAAAAACATTTTAGACAATTGTATTTCATTGAGATTTTGGAGTAACTTTTTTGCAATTATCACATAAAGGAAATGCATTTAGCTAATAACAGTTGGAAATATTCCAAAATATACAAAATGGAGTCGTTAATCGCATACCAGTTAGCTAAACAAAGTGTGTTGAACTTCAGCACCTAAGTTAAGATATAAATATTTTCAAAAAAATTGAACAAAAATTTATAAAGGCTCTAATATTGTTATCATTATTGAAATGCATTTAGCTAATAACAGTGGAAAATATTTCAAAAATATACAAAATGGAGTTTGTTAATCCCATACCAGTTAGCTAAACAAAGTGTGTTGAACTTCAGCACCTAAGATAAGATATAAATATTTTCAAAAAAATTGAACAAAAATTCATAAAGGCTCTAATATTGTTATTATTATTGAAATGACAGGGGCGTCATTAAGCTAAATTGACATTAATGTTCGAGGTACGTTTCTTGGTATGTTCTCGCACCCGGAGTGTTCCACTAATGTTCCAATTGCGTGTAAATAATTGTTCCAAAATTCATGTGAGGTAGTTTACCACTAAGTAATAATTACAAAACGGTTGTAGAGACAATATTTTATTCATTACATTTGAACTAATAAATGTTGTGAATTAGTAAATTTAATTGCCCATTAGAGGCAAAATTTAGAAACACTTCTAGTGAGTAACAAGTAATATTTCCAAATAACATCTCACTTCAATAAGATAAATATGAGTGAAGAAATCTACAAGAATTAATAGATAATTATTCGATTCAAAATATCCTAAATTTTTGGTTGGAATTTTATAGCTAATTAAAAATATTTGTGCAGTTATTCTCTAATATAAAATTATATTAGTGAGTATCTTTTATTAAAGTACAATTATCCACAAATGTCTCACAAGAAGGGCTTTGTTCAACAAGAAAAAGAAGCTAAGAAATATGATACATGCAAATGTTGTGAGAAATTGTGTGATAGACTTTCCAATTATGTCAACTGTGTTTTATGTAATACAAATTTTCATGCTTCCTTTATTAATATGAACGTTATTATTAATTTAACTTTATTATATAATTTGAAAATAATACAGCTTCGTTTCCTGATAACTATTCACCGTATAAACCTAACTGTTTATTCAACGACGAAACAGTGGCTACATTTGTAGAAGAAGCAAAGACCCTTTAATATTCATTAATGAAAAAAACGTATAATTTTAAATTTACAAAAGAACATTGCAGGAATAGTAAGTCCTGTTGACCCAACTATAAATGCAATAAATTAGAGATGAAATTGAAAACTCTATTGAAAATTTTCAGCATGATTAAGATTCCTATGCAGAAAAGGCATCTGTACTTAAAAATTCCCATTCCACAATTGTGTCAAAAAGTTTGACCGATTTTAACGCCATTGTAATTGTTTACAAAATAAATAGTTCTGAGACCAAAAATAGTATAAAAATTAAACAGAAATATATATATATATA
>CABFPE010000007.1:2926188-2945299 GCA_900660155.1 Hofstenia miamia | reverse complement strand
ATATATATATTTTTTCCTTTGCATTGATAAGCAAAATGATTGATATATCTGGAGTTAAGTTTTTTGTTCAATTTTTGATTGATGACTAAATACATTTAAGATCATTTAATTTTTTTTGGCTTGACGAAAAAATGGTTATATATATACTGTATATATATATATTATTTCCTTTGTATCGATAAGAAAAATGATTATTATTTTTAGTTGATTTTTGTCCAATTTTTCATTTTGTTTTTTAATATTTAATTTTTTTTGGCTTGACGAAAAAATGGTGAGTTATCAATTGTTAGATACATTTAGGGAAACACGACAAATTCTAAGAAAAGCTATTATTATTATTAGTTGATAGTGGTGCAATATTTCATTTTGTTTTGTAATATTGCGCAATAGTGAATTATGTATTATTTCCCAGAAAAAAACGAAAAATTAACACTTTGCAGAGGAAAGGCGTTTCAATATATTCTACTTTACCGCAGGAATCTGAAACCCGTAAGCAAATTTAATTTTAATTTTGTAAAAGAATATCTGATGTTTTGGAATTATTTTATGCATTTTGAAAACTAATAAAGGATTTCCAGCTTTAGAAGAATCAGTACCATTGTCGAAGAAAATGGAAAAAATTGAAGGGTTGCCTATATACCAGTGATTTTGATGGACTACCACCATGATTATCGAGACAAACTTAATATAACTAAAAACGATTCATAAAGATCTATACCTGCAGCAAGATCTAATACATTTAGTCTGGTTGTTCATACACTGCTGAAGCACTGGAATGTACAAATAGGCTGCACAAAATTTCTGTTGTCAATTATAAAAAAATACCCTGAATGCTACTGGTGTAATTCTGCAGTAATTATCTATGAAAATATATATTTGGAGTAGTGCAATGTTAAGATTTCTGAAGAACAAAATGTCTGTTGTTAATTCTAAAAAAATTCTTTGCGCACCTGAACGAAACAGCGCAATGTGGCGAATTACAGCAAAAAAAGGCGAGTAAATTCTCTATCTTGTGGTGTTTTCAGATTTCAAATACTTTCATTAGTTTCTGAGTTCAACGAGTTTAATTTTTTTTAGGGAAACCAAAGGTTTTCAAAAGTCGCAAAAGGAATTAGGGTCGTTAAACAATTTTATTTCAGCATATCTATTGACTAGCTTGCAGACCTTACTGAAACCAAAGTATGACCATCAATTATTTATTACCGTTTTTTCACTCCTATTGTTACATAACACAGTTGCTCAAATTTAACCCATTTCAATATTTTTCACAATGTTGAGTTAGCATTAGTAATTAGTTACACCTCTCTAAATTACAGATTTGATTTGAATATTTAAAATAATAAAAAATGTATTAAGGAAAGTTATGCTTTGAAATGACGTAATGATAAGTTCCTTATAGTTTAAGGATAACTTCCATTTTTAATATTGTTTGAATTTTCTCAAGTAAGTAAGTCTTATGAACCTTTAATAATACAAATTTTCAAAATATTTAAAAAAAATTCAGTCTTTGCAATGGAATAGAAATGATTAAAAGAAACTTTGGTCATAAAGAGTAGAAAATTTGCAAAAACTACATAGTAATATGTTAGTAAATTTTGTTTGGAAACAAATTCAAAGTGTGAAAGATAGTTTGAAAAAGCTGAAAACAGAAATATTCAAGATTCCATTGGCCTATTGGATTTGGATGAATCATGTGAAATATATATATATATATAGGTTGATATTTGCTATCAAACGCCACTTATTTCCAAAAAGTATTAAAGGAAATAAGCTCTCATTTTCACTGCGAAGCATATACCAGACATACTCCAGACCCACCAGTTTTTTAAATATATACATATTAATATATATCTAAGCAACGTATTGGGGGATGAAAAGAACTCAATAAAAGTTCAGTAAACCTGTTGTTTGCATTTTTACGCACATGGTACATCTATCTAAACTCTTTATACATGAATATCAGTACACTACAAGTATAAACCAGAAGTCAAAATATCAGAATACTCCTGTTCTTTTTATAATTGAATCTAATCTTTCCCGAATTATACGTGACTAGGCCGCATATAGAAAATTGTTGTTCACTAACATTTTGCCGTAAGTTTTGTGTAATTTTGTAACGGAGCCTTTAAAACCAAATTGTGTATTGCTCATAAATTATTGTCTAGAATATTTGCAATTACATTTTAATTAAGTGCTTTGTTTAAAATCGTGTTGACACAATCTGGGATTTATTAGGTTTTGTCAAGGAAATTAACCCTCTACTGCATGAATTATGAAAAATTAACGAAAAAATTATTTCTTATATTCATATAAACTGATGTAATACGACTTTGAACGAGATAGATACGTCTTCATACGTATTAATAACAACGTAAGGCGTCTAGTTTAGTGCGAGGTAATATTTGCAATTATATTTTAATTAAGTGCTTTGCTTAAAATCGTGTTGACACAATCTTGGACTAATTAGCTTTTGTCAAGGAAATTATGAAAGTGTGTGATTACTTATCATTTAATTTTCCTTGAATTAGCATAAACACTAAAAAACCTAAGTGGTCAGATTTGAACACTTTTATTCTTACATCTCATATTACATGCCATGAACAATGAGACATCTAATGGGAAAAATCTACGACATTTATTAATTTTGCAACTTTAATGATATGATTAATCAAAAAACTAATTTTAGCAAAGTATTTGATAACATACTATTCGCTTGCAACCCTCAAATATGACCACTAATACTACTAGCTGTTATGTTCAGCATTTATGTTAGCACAGAAATGAACAGTGGCAGAAAATTTCGGTCCAAGCCCGGACCGGACAGCGAAACCCTAGATGCTACTCAAATCTATCTGGCATATTTGTGCAGCTGCATCAGGTGAAAATTTTCTAAACCTTTTGCCTTAAATATTTTTTGAAAATTGCAAAACATTACTTGTAATAAGTTTTTCACATCTTTCAGACTTACCTTTTAGACGAGAATTCTGAACACCTCCGGCATTTATCGAATTTTCAGGGTTCTAGTGTTAATGAGAGCAGGGATTATTCTAGAGAAATTCCTCGCTAGCCATATTCAGCGATCGCTTGTCTAGATCAATTACTTCTAAAGCTTCCATAATTGCATGTTATACGTTACTACCATAAACTACTGCCATCAAATTTCATATGCAGTTGATCTGCCACTACCGAAATGATAAAGAAAAACAGTTTTTGAAAACTGTATGCGCTTTTTACATATGAAACCAACATAAACCAACATATAATTTTGAAAAAAAACATGATAATCCTAGTAACAATCAATTAATTTTAAACACAAACTGTAGGGGATTATCAAAGAATAATTATAATAAATCCCAAGCACAAAATTAACGACCCAACTTTTCATTTTGCGGTGATTCGATAATTCAAGGGAATTTTATTATTTCGAGTTTCAAATATTAAGCATTTTTAAGTTTGAGAGCAGTAAAGGCATGGCCCCTGAGGCACTGGCCTCCGCGTTAATCTGGCCCTGCAAACGTTGTGTCTTTAAACGTGTATATCTACGTAACTATTTATATATACACCATCTGATATGAAATTTCATTAGCAGTTGTTTGGCATATTATTCATCAAGTCCAATCCACGAAGTGGACGGGTAACATGCGAAAAGTTGGAAGTGTGTTAAAACGTCAATCTCAAATATTATAGCGCAATTCAAACGATTTAATCATTGTAACTAGTAACAAGATAGTTACTATTGAAAATATCATTCTGAATTTTCACAGACTTCACTACTATTTGTAAAATAAATTCATATTTAGATGCTTGAAAGTACGAATGATGTACAATCAATGGAAGCATTGCAAAAACTCAAACTATTTGACAAAATATGGTCAAAAGAATTTCAGAAGTTGGAAGGCTGTGTAGAAGTGCTTACAAATGATTTCACTCAAATGTATTCAAAGTTGGATTCCTCAGAAAGAACAGCTCTAAAAGCCGCAAATGAAGTAATTGGTGAATTTATTTTTAAAACCAGCATTATATACGTAGCTACAAATTTAAACATATAGAACAACTTTTAATATGCAGTGGTGGAAACTTTGAAAGAAAATATTTATAGAATAGTTCTAGATTGATAACCACTACGGATATAGTTATGACGATATTCCAACAGACGTCTTGTCTTTTTTATGAAAACTTAATTACATAAGTGTTTATGATGCGATATGTAAAATTTATCATTGCAGTTGAAGGAAGCTATTACACAGAGCTAAAATATTTTTGAAAAATATATGTGAAAAAAATTATTGAGGAACATTGTAAAATTTAAATTGTAAACATATATGTATGATGGTAATTTAAACAAATTAGTATTTTTCGTAGAAATGAAAATTCCATTTGGGAGTTTTATTTTCAAAATGAATTCCATCAAGATCTCATTTTCTAAAAGCGACAATTGAATAGTTGATAAAAGCTGTGAGCCTTACAACTTAATCTCAGCCTTTTGGGAAATAGCCATCAATCCGTTTTGAAATAGAGTGAAATGATGTAGTTCTTAACTATCAATATGAGAGCTGTACTAAGTAAGGGCAGATCAGCACAGATAAGACTTGTTAACATCTAAAGATTTCTCTATTCTGTCATCATAAACCAATTGACTATGTTTGACACATTTCTTGCCGGACTTTTTCATTTGCCAAAAATGTTCTAGTGTAGAAGATATTTGCGTCATTAATCAGAAATAGTGACGCATATTCTTCCATGTAAAATTAACTAACTATGGTTTATTTATATACAAATGTAAGTTAAAAAACAAGTAATTATTAACAAATATAAAATAAGATCTTAAAACAAAAACAAACTAGCCTGGTCTATACCAGAAAGTCCACTGGTGCCACAAGAAATCGTTTTAAGGAATTCTTTACTTACGTTTTAAACAGATATCATATATCATCCTTATTTAGTGTGAAAATTTGGAGAAAAAGATTTCCGAACTTGAAAAGTCTATTCGTGTACTTCAGAATGGCATTACTAGAGGAATCAGTACAGATTTTAATTCGACATCATATTTAAGTGAACCTGATAATGGTGAACTAATTTGGCCTATTACAAATTTCAGAACACTATATGAACAAATTAATATTAATGATAATGGACTCTCGTCTCCCACATTCCTAGTTGGTGGGAGGTATGGATACAGAATGCGTTTAAGAATATTCCTCCATGGAGTGGACAAAGGCAAGGATAGTCATGTATCATTGTATGTGAGCATCTTGAAAACGGATCATGATGCAATTCTGAAGTGGCCCTTTCAAGGAATTTTTAAATTTGTGCTGATGTCGAGCATTCCCTCAATGCATCACGTTTTTCAATTTAAATCGAATTCGTGCGCATCTTTTCAAAAGCCGAATTCAGAAGCAAACCCCGACAATGGACTTTCTCAATTTTATGAATTGAGCAAGCTACTAGATCCAAATAATAGGCACATCTTGGATGACACGCTGTTCATTCAGGTTAAAGTAATAGAGAACAACATAAAGTAATATAAGGATTTTGATGAAAATAAATCCGAATAACGAAGTTCTTAATAAATTTCAATGAATACATGGCAAAACATTTTAGCATAGTATTTTTTAATTGTATTTTAAACTGTAAATGTTACTAAAAATTTTATATGGCTAGTTAATCTTTTTTATTGTACAGTGTAGTTTGTAGTTTTTAAACTGTCTGTTTGTAAATATATATTTTGCATGCATATTGCAACTACAAATAAAGCTAGCTATTTTAGACAATATTTTCCATTTAGATTTTGAAATGCATTCTTGTACGATTTTGAAATTAAGTTTTTGTTAATATAAAATTGTTAATTGTTAAAAATACGGAGTCACTCCACAATACTTCGGCCTAATTAAGAACGGAACATGATATTCAAAGCAAGTGCTTTTGAGAGCTGATTCTGTTTGCATAAATTAAATTAATGTGATTGCTTTATTGTAATACACACTCAATTTTTGTCAACCAGAAATGCGGTAGAATAAAGAATTGTGATAAAATTCCATTACGAATTTGCAACTGCTTCATCTGATAGTAATGCTTTTATTGTGCAGAGTGGCAAATGGCTCACATATTTTGACCCACGACCCAACCCGACCCGCAGACAATTGACCCATGACCCGACCCATGGGTCAGACACTCAGCTTTTGACCCGAGTTGTATTTGCAAGTGTTTGACAAAGCCAACAGGAAACAATGTCATTAACATTAATTTAAGAGTAGGTTTTTTATAGCATATTAGATTGCATACTAAATGGAAATGCATGCCTAGGTTTTCACTTGTATTTCGGAGAAATTCTTGAAGCAATACATTTCTCTGACCTGGCAGTTTTCAAAATTTTGACCCATTACTCGGTACATAATCCAACCAGAGATGGAAATTGGCTGGGTTGTCCATGGGCTATGCTGGGTATGGGCTGGGTTGGGCCTGAAATGTCATGAGCCAATATATACATATATAATAATAATAATATAATTTATTGTCATCAACATAGTAAATTACAATAACCACAAACCATAGTTTCTGTATCAATTGGAGATGCAAGCACTACATAAGCATATTCACTGATACATATTTCATTGTTAAAATCAGTATTTTGTAATTAGTCGATTAAATATTCAATATTCAAAAGCTAGTCTCATTGATATTGGTAAAATTTGTAAATTAATTTCACTTCTACAATCTAGCCTTCGAGTAATCCATTTAATACATTTTTTCTGAAAAAGCTCAAGTTTGATAACCTCACTGATATTAGCATACCAGATAACTGATCCATATAACAGTCCCGATAATACAAGACATTTATGCAATGTAGAAAAAAGTAAGTTTTGTTAAATGAAACCAAATTTTGATGAGCTGTTTCTTAGTTTCATTTCAATATGAAGAGACCAGCTCATATTTGACGTAAGCATAATTTTAAGATCCTTAACTGAAATTTTTTCAATGCTTAATGGAATATCACTTTTTCCAGAAATGACATCATTAAGCTTTCATGGATTGAATTTCATATTATTTCGGTTTGCCCACTCAAAAATATTGTCTATCTTTACTTAGTAACTTAAACGATGTATCTGTAATCTTGACATCATCGGCATACATGTAACATGTATTAAGGCAACAGTCTGGTAAGTCATTTATAAAGATCAAGAATAAAATCGGCCCAGTCAGGAACCTTGCGGTACTTCACTCGTTACAGACTTAGTTTAAGATTAATGAGATAACTTGCAAGAAGCTTCAAAAAATTTGCGCCAATGTCACTTAATTATTTATTAGTAATTCTTGCGGCACTAAGTCAAAGGCTTTGCTAGAATCGAAGTATAGACTTGCTAGGGCAATATTTGCAACATAAAGAATAAGTATTTACACAGGATAACTCAGCAATTGAGCAATGGTCGATCGATTACGGCAAAAACCATGCTGTTTGAGGGTTAATGTTTTAAAAATGGGTATAAGTTCATTAGAAATTATCTTTTCAAATATCAACGAAATTTTTGGCAAAATTGAGATTAGCCGATAATTGATTACTTCTGACTTTGAGCCTTTTTTATGAATTGGTATAACTTTAGCAATTTTCCAACGTGTTGGGTAATATTCATCAGATAAACATTTTTTAAATATGTTATATTTGCTTGATTTATGTTATATTTACTTGATTTAAGTAAAGCATTTAACTCAATGAATTTCGATATTTTAAAACAAAAAGTAAGGCGACAAGGTTTTAGTTTCAGTGCAATAAACTTTATTATGATTTTATTAAGCAATCGCAAACAACGAGTTAAAGTCGACCACATTTTTTCAGAGTATACTACTAAAAATCTTGGTATGCCCAAGGAACTGTATTAGGACCCATTCTATTTGCATTATACGTAAATGATATTTCAAAATCCTTGACAAATGGAACTATTTATCAATACGCAGATGATACTTGTATATTACGAACAGCAAAAAATCCCTTTGAGGCAAATAACCATTTGACAAAAGATATTGAAAACCTCGTAACATATATCAATTTTAATAAACTAAAAATCAATTCTGACAAAACTCAATTTATCATCTTTTCATCTAAACAACAACAAAAGCTTACTAAAAATTTTAAAATTAATGTTTGTGATAGCGAAATTAGTCAAAGTAAATGTGTAAACTATCTAGGTGTATTAATAGACAATGACTTACAATTCGATAATTTCTTCTCCCACAAATTAAAAAAGATTGCATGTGGAATAAAATATTTGTACCATTTGAGCCATGTAGGAAAATCGTCGCATGTAGAACTAATTCATTCATTTGTCTTAAGTCAATTTAATTACTGTGCATTTCTTTTTCAAAATCTCACATCGCAAAAACGTTCATCATTAGCAAAAATGTTTAACTGAGCATTTAGAACACTTAATTATATTGAAAAACATGTATCCATAACGCAATTAAGATCATCATATGATATATTGGCCCCGAGTTACTTTATTCACTACCAATAATTATGTATGATTCACAAATTTATCCATGAATTTAGTTTTCTTAATAATTACACCAAAATCAATAAAAGAAGTAAAACACTTTTTAGCATCAATAATCGTCAAGATTCATTCTCTTTTAAATGTTCAATCTTATGGAATGATTTAAGTATTGATATAAAATGTGAGAACAACTATAAACACTTCAAGAAAAAATAAAACAATTTCTATTAAGTAGGCAAACAATATTGGGCATAGATAATAAACTCAACGCATAGTCAAATTACTTTTAAAACTGCCCTTTAATTAATATTGCATATTTAATTAGTTTTGTAAATATTTCTGTCATGTGTTAGTTTATAGTTTTTATATACATTTAAGCAATAAATTTGCTTTGACTCTATAAATTAACTGATATAGATGAACTATAATACTTTAAGAATTTTGCAAGAATACCATCCAATCCACAACCATTTATACAGCTAGATCTCAGTAGATTATCAGTGTTAGCAATAGAAAAAATAAATTTCGTTATAAACACTTGGATTAAAGTGGGATGAAATTTCATTTTTAAACTCGTAAACTGATATAAAATAATTATTGAAAAGATGACAAGCATCATAATAACTATGAGATTCAAACAGATTTGTGAGTACCTAAAAGTGATTTTAGAAATTGGTAACAAGAATAGATGCCCTTTCTTATTGCCAAATGCTCAATGAAAACGATTTTATCAATTTCAACAGAACTTTTAACTCAAAACTTAATTTCAGATTTTTATCTTTAAAATTCCGTAAAAAATTTTTCTTTAGTGCGTTTTTACATTTATTGAACAAGTTGACAGTGTGTGAGGAAAGCATGCATGTTTAGACGGTTTTCTATGACAATAATTTGATATAAGGTCTCTTATGTAGGCATACCACTGTTCCACATAGTAATCTATATCAAAAACAATCTTCGAAATAGAAAAATAGAAAAGTGATTGTGAAATTAAAAGTCTACATCAGAAGAGTATTAAAACGAAAATTGAGAAGTTCCCATTTTCTCAATTCTAAATACTGATTTTTATCAAAATGCGAGATTCGTTGCGCACAAAATCGTGTAGTGATCCATAAAATACATTGGATTTTTGATACAATCATTGATTGTGAAACAATCATCAACAGTAAATACTAGATCGAGAGTATTTCCTTCAATATGTGTTTCATTATTAGCTAATTTAATATTAAAGAGATTCATAGAACTAAAGTCCAGGATGTCTTGATCATAATTATTTGGAGATAGACATTTTGAAGGATTCATATCAGAAAAATTGAAATTACCAAATACATATATCCGTCTTTCAATGTTGCTGTAAACTTTAATAAATTCATTATAAATAGACGAAATATATTCTTCGTATGCCTCAAATAGTAGGTCTGAATTTATCTATATACACAATACACTAACGACATATTGTAATCACTTATTAGAATTGCGTGACATGCGACGTCAACTTTAGAGCAGTTACTAAAAGTACAAAATTTAAAACAGGACTTGAAAAGTATTAAACACCCTCCATGTGCAAATTCATCTCTATGGCTTGAGTCAACAACAATGTATTGAGAGGCAGGAAATAATGCATTAATTCATTTTTACAGAGCCAGGTTTCGGTGATACACCGATACACTGATACATCATATAAATGTTAAAAATTTAAATGTTCTAAGCGTTTTTTCAAGGATTTCATAGATCTAATATTGGTATAGAATAGAATGACATCAATACTCAGAAGCATAAGTCAATCTAGACTGACTAATTAGCTATCCACATATAGCTCTAAATTTTTGACCCGAAATCGTTTAGAATCAACTCCACTTTAAATTTGATTGTAGCGTTTCTTCAAAATACCCTTTTCAATCTCACGTTCCTTTCCATTTAGGGGTGATTAATAAATATTTTATCTTTATAATCTACATTTGATGCAATCATTGATTGTTAAACAATCATCAACAGTAAATACTAGATCGAGAGTATTTCCTTCAATATGTGTTTCATTATTAGCTAATTTAATATTAAAGAGATTCATAGAACTAAAGTCCAGGATGTCTTGATCATAATTATTTGGAGATAGACATTTTGAAGGATTCATATCAGAAAAATTGAAATTACCAAATACATATATCCGTCTTTCAATGTTGCTGTAAACTTTAATAAATTCATTATAAATAGACGAAATATATTCTTCGTATGCCTCAAATAGTAGGTCTGAATTTATCTATATACACAATACACTAACGACATATTGTAATCACTTATTAGAATTGCGTGACATGCGACGTCAACTTTAGAGCAGTTACTAAAAGTACAAAATTTAAAACAGGACTTGAAAAGTATTAAACACCCTCCATGTGCAAATTCATCTCTATGGCTTGAGTCAACAACAATGTATTGAGAGGCAGGAAATAATGCATTAATTCATTTTTACAGAGCCAGGTTTCGGTGATACACCGATACACTGATACATCATATAAATGTTAAAAATTTAAATGTTCTAAGCGTTTTTTCAAGGATTTCATAGATCTAATATTGGTATAGAATAGAATGACATCAATACTCAGAAGCATAAGTCAATCTAGACTGACTAATTAGCTATCCACATATAGCTCTAAATTTTTGACCCGCAATCGTTTAGAATCAACTCCACTTTAAATTTGATTGTAGCGTTTCTTCAAAATACCCTTTTCAATCTCACGTTCCTTTCCATTTAGGGTTGATTACTAAATATTTTATCTTTATAATCTACATTTGTATCAATAATTATTAAGTTCGATAATTATTGGCAGGTGTTATTTGGAGATAGACATTTTGAAGGATTCATATCAGGAAAATTGAAATTACTAAATGCATGTATCCGTCTTTCAATCTTGCTGTAAACTTTAATAAATTCATTATAAATAGACGAAATATATTGTTCGTATGCCTCGATAGTAGGCCTGAATTTACAACCATTGTAATCACATATTAGAATTGCGTAACATGCGAAGTAACACCAATGAAATAAAAAATTTGATCAACTTTAATCGATCAGATTTAATTTTTTCACTAGATTTGGAAGACTTTTCAAGTTCATGTAAATCTTGTTCTTAATATCATTGTGATCGTCACTTTGTACCGTACGCATATCTTTTGAAGAATGTCTAGATTCTTGTTTGTAAGTTAATGGTCTTGAGCCTATTCAATACAATTTCTTGCAGATTTTAAGTTGTTTAATTTGTGTTTGCGGGACGCTTATCATTTGTGACATATACTCTGATTTCCAATCTATTGAGTCACTATTTACGCACAGTGAACACAAGGGTTAAAAATGACTTTTATATTGCATTACAACATCAATGCATGCAGCAGAGAACTTTGTGCACTTCTTCGTACAATGCATCATAGACTTACAGCAAAAACTTTTAAAATACGTAACAAAAACAAAATTGCATTGTTTTGTTTTATTTTCAAAATGTTTTAACTTAGTCCTTTTCTATATTTGGTTTTCCATTAAAAAGATCTTATAAAATGCCCTGCATTAAGTCGTACGCAAAGCACATTGAATTCGCAAGATTTACAACCAATGTAGCTGTTTATTCTAAAATGCCAATAAATTTTATTAGATAATGATCATTTTCTAAATTGCGCCATATTATATCATTCTAAATATATGCAGTTTATCCCAAACGAATTAAAATTAGTGAGATTTCCAAGTGAAATCTCAGAAAGATATTTGTAGAAATGGCGCATTTAAGGGGCAGCTTTTCGGGCCAGCTGTGAACAAATAATTGAAATGTTCTCTTTTCCTCAAAATTGAAAATATTTCACTTCAATTCAAAATGTCATCAATCGATTTGCTGCTAAAAACAAACGATTGCATTTTGTATAAATTAACTTTTGTTAAAATAACTTTTTGATTAAAATCTTTTTCCGTGAAAATGGGTTTCAGCCCCCTTTCGTTTTAGAAATCCTAACCACGCTCCTGATTTACAGGGATATGAATTTGAACAGAATGCCTGCTTGGATAACTCTTAAGAGAATAAAGAAACAGGGAGTTTGCATATTTACCAAAGTGTTATTATGTACCTTGATATTTACATAATAGATATTTATTATTATCATAACGTTAAAAACGGTAACTTCAAATTGAAAAATTATTTGCGTACTGTTATTTCGCAATTTTAAAATACAAAAAGTTTCGAAAAACATGAACTTATTCACAAGTTTCCAAGAAACAACACTTTGTGTTCATTGTATTGACATTAGATCAGTCATTGCAAATTGCGTAATCGTACATAACATAAAATCTATTAAAAGAACGTTTCTATTATTCTATGCGTTTTGATGTGGTTCAATGACAACCCAGGGACAATTTAGTTGTTCTTGTGTGACTATGTTTGTGAAAAGAGTCTTACAAAAGCTTTAAGAATTTTCCATTTTTCAACTACATACCAAAACTATACCAAATAAAGAGTGGTGTAGTCCTATTTTGTTAACAATGGGGCCTTAATAAACCAAAAATTTGGGATATCATATCCGTCGTAAAATGGGGCGGAACTAGTCAATGAAGAATCGAATTTAATTACCTCCGCCAAGGAAGTTATGTTTTTGGTAGTGTTGGTTTGTTTGTCTGTTTGTCTGTTAGCAACTTCACGGAAAAAGTAATAAGTGGATTGACCTCAAATTTTCATCAGAGGTGCGTCTCCGCCCAAGGAGGAATCCATTAAATTTTGGTGCTGATCCGGGGGACACAAGCTGCGTGGCGGAGCAGCGCTCTGCGAGTGCTTTTCTAGTTGGTGATGTAATAGTTACGGAGGTGAATGAAGAAGATATACTTATGAGCTGGTCCACGAAATTGTGGATGCCGAGAGAGAGGAAATCGACCTTGACGAAGATAGTGATGTAAAAGTAAGTACTCCTGAGCCTCCAACAGCTGCGGAAATGCTACATTGTTTTGTTTGATAGGAATAGTGGTCTCAAGTCTAGGATACAGAAAAATGGACGCCTTTGTTGATTTCAAAGAGAACATCAGCTGTGAATTACGGGAAAAGTGCCCTAGAAAGCAAGCAATCTTGATAAATTCATCATCTGCCAAAACAAATCATTTTTTCACATTTCTATAAATTGCTTAGCAATAGGTATACCTTTTAGAGTTTGTCATTTTTCTCTCAGTTATTAAACCGCTTGGATAGCACTAGAAAAGCGACGATAGATCAAAATGACCACTAAAGCATTTTATGTTTGCTTCATTATTCATTCAACAAAACAACTAGCAGGTACATATACTTCCAATTATCTCATTAAATTTGCTATTTGTAGAAATTTGGTTTCTATTCCATAATTTTCGCATTTGAAACAGATGTAAATTTATTCTCAAGTAGTTTCTGTTCTAGTGTAAAAAATCCAAAATAGCCTGGTCCTAACGTAGATTTATTAAGGAGGGTCTACTGTATATCGATCACCCAACCAATTTTTCTAAACTGTATAACAAAATCCTTAGATATCTTTTGTACTTCTCTTCTAATTTTGTCATTGGGGGTAGACAGTGTGAATCTTTTCACGTAATGATTTCAGGTAAAACGTTGCATTGATTAGATTAATAATATCGTGAATTGTGAGTTCCAGGCTGTGGTTTACATGACCACTTGATAGATCAGTTCGCCACTTGGTAGCCAGCAACTTTCTTGCATAGGTAGTGAATTGCTAAAAAATCAAACGAAAAAGTCTGAATGAAATAAGATGAGCCTCATAGGCCCCACGCCTAGCATCAAAACTTTAACAATAGGGGCCGGGCCCCCACCCCACTACACCCCTGTAAATAAAGCTGTATGTTCTCACCGTATTTAGACAGCTGCATCTCTGACTTCGAAAAATTCTTAACCTTGTTCGGTCAACTCAGTGACATTACAATTTACAATAACTCAATATTTTGCCTAGTTCCAGCTATGTAGCAGAAGATTACATTCGAAAAATGTCATGGGTTTTAGATTTAGCAGCCCTAGTCAGCCGCTATATTGCTGGTGCGGTAGCTTCGAATTGTGAACAAGTTATTGCTGTTGCCTGTTCCCAATAATTTTATCAATAAAAAGCATATCACCTGCTTTAGTTATTGCTTATCAAACGGCAAGAAAGTTGCAAAAAATGAAATAGTGATAGCAAGAAGTTTCTTTAAAGAGTAGCAAAAAAAAAAATCTAACATGAAATTGTCATCTAAGTAGTGAATTAAAGTAGCATGGATCTCTGCGATGTTTATATTTGTGTTAGATTTGTCTACTGATCATAATTTACAAAATTCAAAAGATTTTAACTAAATATCTACTTAATGTGAAAACCAAATTATATTTTCTGATACTGAAATCTTACTGCAATGCATTTTGTCAAACCTCTGCACTACTTTCTAATTATTTTTCGGTTAAACGGTATTTATTAATTATTTCAAAAAAAATAAAATAACAGTGGATGTTCACGTACATATACAGTACTGGCCAAAAGTTTGGGAACAGTCCCTTGCCTAAAGCGTGTTTTATGCTATTTGTAGGAAACTTCGTAAAATTCTTGGAATTAAAGAGTAGCAAAAAAAAAAATCTAACATGAAATTGTCATCTAAGTAGTGAATTAAAGTAGCATGGATCTCTGCGATGTTTATATTTGTGTTAGATTTGTCTACTGATCATAATTTACAAAATTCAAAAGATTTTAACTAAATATCTACTTAATGTGAAAACCAAATTATATTTTCTGATACTGAAATCTTACTGCAATGCATTTTGTCAAACCTCTGCACTACTTTCTAATTATTTTTCGGTTAAACGGTATTTATTAATTATATGAAATAAAATAACAGTGGATGTTCACGTACATATAAAGTACTGGCCAAAAGTTTGGGAACAGTCCCTTGCCTAAAGCGTGTTTGTAGGAAACTTCGTAAAATTCTTGGAATTCCCAATTTTTCCTTAGAATTTACAAAAGATTCATTTAGCCAATCAAATTAACACAACTTTAGATTTACACACAATACATTTTCACTGAAAAAGCACTATCATTGATTATAGTTTGAAATATGGTCCGTGGTAGTAAAATTTCACCAACAAAGCGTGCTCAAATTCATATCTTGTCCGAGGAGGGGTACAATTATCGCGCTGTAGCTGTAAGAATGGGCGTGTCAGTATCTTCGGTATCCAGAATTGTTACTCGCTATCAGCAGCTGCAAAATTTTTCCTCTCGCACGCGGTCTGGAAGACCAAAAGTGACAACCCCTCAGACTGACCGTCTCATTCACTGTTACGTCGTCAATATCAACCATTCTCTTCATCTTCTGAAGTCAAAGCATATCTAGGTGCGGTATAAAGTGCAGAATTTATCAACACGCACAATTAGGAGTCTATTTAATACTACCTTTGACCTTCCATCGTGCAAAACGGCAGCCAAACCCCGATTATCTTCAAAAAACATTCGAGATCGGTTGCACTTCTGCAGGCAATACCAACACTACACCCCTGAGATGTGGCATCAAGTAATGTTTATTGACGAATCCAAGATTTTCCAGGTTACATCATACCGGCCACACGTTCGACGACCAAGAAACCAAAGATTCAACACACGTTACANAGGCGTCGATTGAATACTACCTTTGACCTTCCATCGTGCAAACCGGCAGCCAAACCCCGATTGTCTTCAAAGAACATTCGAGACTGGTTGCACTTCTGCAGGCAATACCAACACTACACCCCAGAGATGTGGCATCAAGTAATACTTAGTGACTAATCCAGGATTTGCCAGTTTACTTCATACTGGCCACACATTCAAGAACCAAGAAACCAAAGATTCAACATATGTTACACGCAACAAACTGTCCGCTCAGCACCTTCTGTGATGATTTGGGGTGCTATAACTGCGAATGGGCGTTCTGGTTTGCATTTTGTTCCTCACAACGAGACAGTCATAGCCAAGTCCTACCTCATAATAATTCAGGAGAAAGTTCCCATGTTTATGCAGCTTCGCGGAACATCTGTACTACAACAAGAATGGTGCTCCTTGCCACATTCCTAAAGTTGCATCACAAGACTTTCGGCTGCTTGAAAACTGGCCGGGAAACTCCCCAGACCTCAACGTCTTAGAAAATTGCTGGCATCACATCAAAAACTGTCTGAGGAAGCGCCAATGCACATCACTCGACGATCTGAAGGAGCAAATTAAAGTGGTATGGTGCACAGAGATTACTGATGATTATTGTAGAAAGCTGGTCGAGTCAATGTCAAATCGCATTGCTGCGTGTTTGGCCAATAATGGCGGACATACAAAATATTAGTGAGTTTTTCTGAATTAACTATTTACTTTCTACACGGTGTTATCATATTGNGAGCAAATTAAGGTGGTATGTTGCACAGAGATTACTGATGATTATTGTAGAAAGCTGGTCGAGTCAATGTCAAATCGCATTGCTGCGTGTTTGGCCAATAATGGCGGACATACAAAATATTAGTGAGTTTTTCTGAATTAACTATTTACTTTCTACACGGTGTTATCATATTGTTTCTACATTGTGTTATTATAATTTTTCTACATTGCGTTTTTTAGTGTAAAATACAAAAATTCCTAAATTTGGAAAGTGTTCCCAAACTTTTGGCCATTAATGTATGATATTCACTATTTCACGTGATACTATACAAGTATCTAAATGCTAAGGAAAGATTTGGAGAAACCCTAATTACATTAGAAAGTAGACAAGCATTGCAAATTTATTGTATTACTAGAAATTTCGAGTATATACTTATTGCGCAATATAGTGTAACCAAAAATTACTCATAACGCGTAGTTTAGCGTATTCTATATAAACTCTTTCATGTGACGCATTACATCTGCATTCAGAAATTTATCAACTCAAGCACAGGTAAGAAAGCTTCATTTTTGTCTTTGTAGAAGAATAATGACGTTATAATAAGTCTTTACAATTACAATTATTCTATGCATTGTTGTGAGGGAATGCTTACGGTTTCCTCGGAATCTATTGGACACTTGAATAACAACTATGATAATTTTTTATTAAATGATCTTCAAAACCACAATTTTCAGTAATAGCAGGACCATTTGTTAAAGAAAATGACGAAAATAATGGATTGCATAAATACCACAATTTTATGGATACAATAACTATGACTATCTGTAGATATAGTGAAGTTTCATAAAGATTTTTACCTGTAGCAGGATCAAATATAATTGGTCAGTGTGTCCAGCAACTCATTGCTGCATTAGAATAATGTAGGAATAAAGTGTTTAATCGCCATTCTGCTGCAAATTCTCAGAAATCTAACAGTTCTACAATCCATAGTGAATTAACCTTAACATGACAATAGTGCGAATTGCTAAAAAGATTACTTTTATACTTTTGTCGCTAAGTATGTTCAGTTTTCACTTGCTTCTATCAATTTCTTTCAAGCCGGAAGTGATTGGACATTAATAAGAGAAAACTTTAAAACTTAGTTTATTATAATTATTTGAATTTTAGACCTACATCATTTTTGTTATAAACTATGGATGTGCTCTAACTGCACATATAGAAAGTATTTTCTTTGTATATTTCAAAAAATTCCATATAAGTTTGGGATTATCACAAATAAAAATAATTGTTGTAAAATATTGCATGCATAGTTTAAAATTAATAACATTAGCCAGCATATTAATTTAAGATATAGTCGTGGCGATTGCCGATCTCACCACCTACTTCCCGCGACGCTTGACACCATGTTCGTATCCGGGATTCTTTCTTGGGTACCCTGTGGCCATAACTGGCTTAAAAATGTATACTACAATGAGAAATAGTATAGTGGAAATATTGTTGGGAGAAACAGAATAGAAAGTAATTTATAATTGTTTCGATTTCATTTTAATCACTGTAAATGGTAGTATTTATTATACAAGTCATCATTCCCTAAAAAACTTATTTATTATTAATTAAGATTACATCCATTGGAGGTGGTCTGGACCCCGAATGCCCCATATAAATACAAGCTTAGCGGACACTAAAACTTTGAGAAACATATTGTTTTAGCATAATGACAACTATAATGAGCTCAGTGGTGTGGACTTCAAAAAGAATCAGAATTGAACTTTGCACACTGATTTCCCTTAACTTTAACTACTTGATTCGCAATTAATTACTAGCCAAATGGGTTGCATTGAAGTAGATAAAAACTAACTGTTTTAAAGAACGTAATGAGTTTCGAATACAACAAATGCATATTTGTATATAATTAAATTTGGTTACTGAGTTTCCTTTAACAAATATTGCTTAGATGCATGAGAAAAAGAATGATGTACATTCAAGAAGTGAATATCGTCCCATTCCTTCGAGTGAAACAATGCAAGATGTCAAAGATTTTTACAAAATGTTTTTAAGAGAATTTCAGAAGTTGGAAAGCTGCATAGAGGTGCTAACAAATGACTTCATCCATATGTATTCAAAGCTGGATTCTTTTGAAAAAACTGCCTTAAGAGCTGCAAATGAAGTAATTTATGATTTATTACATTCAATAATATATATATATATATATATATATATATATATTATTCATAAATAATCTATTGATAAATTACAAATTCCACACCAAATT